>OY744519.1:3825000-4047500 GCA_963556195.1 Sepiola atlantica
ACAGATCCATCAACGTTATTCGAAAAAAGAGATTCACATGGATTAGGCATGTTTCCCGGCTACCAGACTCCAACTCTGTAAAGAAATCATATCAAGAGAATCTAATTCCAGAAAGATCAAGAGATGAGCCAACCGGATAAAAATTGAGACTGGCATGCCGCTCCTGAAAGACTGGCGCAAAACCATGATAAGTTCACCCCAAACAAGGCAGGCCGCCACTGTAGACGTAAGGGACTACTAAGAAAAAGAAAAGGGAGAAAGTTTTTTTTTGGGGGGGGGGGGGGGGGTCAACCTAAATTGGGATTTGCGCAGCAAGATGTCTGTTTACATTAGTTTTAAATTTCTGCATGTCAGTACCATCAGGGAAACGGAGTGCAGGGAGGGAGTTCCAGAGTCCAGCAGTACGAGGAAAGAAGCTATTTGAGTAGAAAGCTCTCCGGCATCTGGGGACCTCGATAGTGAATGGATGGGATTTAGTTGATTGTCGAGTTGGTCTAGTGAATTTCCGTCGAAGGGGCACCAGAGTAGCCAATTCATCGAAGCATAATCCATTGAAGTATTTGTAAAACAAGCACAAGGATGCAACATTGCGGCGATAGGACAGGGACTGGAGCTGGGTTGACAGTGAGGGACCTATTAGGTTGGCGACTCTTTTTTGGACCTTGTCAAGGAGGGAGAGACTAGTAGATGATGCACCAGCCCAGATGTGGTGGAATTTTGTTTTTTACCATGTGACGAAGCTCTCTGGAGTATGCAAATAGGTTGGTTGGATTTTACAAGTTGTAGTTGATCAACATCTGTCCCCCCCCCCTTTCCCCAGAATACATTCTCAGGAAAAATGTGTCTTTCTACCAACACTGCAACTAACTCTCCTTTCTTCCAGTTTACGTAAAATTAAACAAAACTTTCATGAACAGAATTTCTTTCAAAGAACTTCCCACCTGTGAAACGTTACTGTGGGAATGTTTCCCTACAGACTATAACATTGTCGTTTTCAAGTCCAATGTCAACAAATATCTGTCGAATGTCCTGTGAATTAATCAAACATCGTTCTCAGTCCTTTCGTAGGACTGTTCCAGCATCCAACTGAAAATCTCACGAATCCTTTTTCCTCGAGTGGCTTTCGCCTTTGGTAAGTGGTAAACAACTAGAATAAAAAAATTCTCATTCTCTTTCTCTCTCTCTTTTTTTCTCTCTCTTTTTTTCTCTCTCTTTCTTTCTCTCTCTCTTTTTTCCTATTGTTCTCTCTTCCTTTTCTCTCTTAAAACTGAAAACGCTAATGTTGCCATGAAGACTAAGACTTCAAGCAAATCATGATGGGGGTAGGGAGGTTAGATGACTTTTGTTTCATCAAAGAATGACTTCCTGTCTCCTTCCTCCCACATACGCACCCGGTGACTTTCTCTTAATTTTGAATTTTTATAGTTTAAACTGATTGAAGTTGTTTAGAAAAAACGTTTTATTTTACGCTGCCCTTAACATGCACACACAGGGTGACTGTGGTTTGGGAATTCATCTCGATTTTTGCCATTGGCTACTCTCATCACAGACGTACTCACTGACACTAAAGTTCGACCGGGTGACCTCCTCCCCCTCCCCCCCCCTCTATCCTGACATGCCACCTTTTCTGCACGTAATTTACTTTTATGACCGTTTATTTTTGTAGATGGTTGCAGTAAATGTGCAGCATTACCTGGCGGATGAGATGCAGATGCAGCTTCTCAATTGTTTGCCATGGATGTGAAATAAAAACATCGCAAAAAAAAATCTAGGAGTCCCCAGTTTATTTTGTGATATGAACGATATTAGGAGAAAAGTGGGCGCAAACGAAGACACAATCGTATATGACTTGGTGTTGTCTGTTCGCCATGCTGTATACAGATCTGCCTTGACTTCCGATTATTTAAAACGGCTCAACAAGAATTTGTTAACATCGGACATGAAACCGACCATGCTGTAATCAGCTGGGAAGCAGCCCTGTGGTATTGTGTTCCACAGACGGGTAGTTTTTGAAAACAAACGTTTCTCCAAACAAAATCATGACTAAAATTTAAAACAATGTTTTATTTTAAGGTCACAATTACATTTTGCTTCTTGACTGAACGACAGGTTTTCCTGATTTGCAAGTCTATCCGGCCGGACACAAAAAGTCTGAGACCCACAGAAACCCCACTGACCGCCTTTGCGGTTTTGCTGGATTTTGTATTATATATATATATATATATATATACCAATATTTTAAATAAATATTTATTTATTATTGGCTACAGACAGCAGTGTTTCGTGCTTATGCAATCGAAGGATTCAAACCCAGTTGCAAAGTCATCTTTGACTCTCAGCCTGACATTCTACTCCTAGGATATTGGTGTCATTTGAGGTAGACCACACAGCCAGGGGTCTTGTATCTGGAGTGGACCTTCATTTTTCTAGGATTTCAAGTGGTTTTATTTCCCAGCATGAATCTCCATTTAAAGAGGCAATAACTTTTCCAAGTAAAGAAATAAAATTTGAGGTGGTCAAATCTCGAGCCAGAAGTGTTTCCCATCACCTGCCTGTCGTCTACATGCATTTCAACTAACATCTCTTCAGGAGAAAATCGTTCGTTTTAGATCAATGAAAGAACACAAAAACAGGTTTCATGTTTTTTGCCAATAAAAACAATTTGTAAACACATTCATTGTAGTTACTTACTCTCTCTTATACTAAGTAACTTATTTTTCCACAAAATTTCACAAATATTTTTCTGCATACTAGCTACAATGGGGTTGAAGGTCCTTTTGGCTAAGATCAAAGTCTAGTATCTGTTCCGATGGATGCTACACTCTGTAGACCAGTACTGTATTGGGCCGGTCTGAGGTATTGTCCTGTGCAGTTCTAGGAGGTCCACCCTCCCAGATCTTACCTTCCCTCTTTTGGGTTGGAGTAAGTTTATTGCTTACTGCCTGAGGTGCCCTAACCGGGGAACGCCGACGGGGCTGCCCAGACAATTTTTAATAGGCCAGAGTGCTCCTTCTTTAGGGGCGCTTGCTTGTCTCCCCTCCCACTTTTATAGTCCAGGCAATATAGCACATTTTAGGGCCCAACTTGGAACAAATTGCAACAGAATTTTTTTCACCACCAGGCATTCCCATGAGGTGTCTAGAACATCATACTAAAAGTCCTAAGAAATCAACGTTGAGGAAATATGTCTAATTTGCATAAATCCAAGATGGCCGCCAATTTTCGATAATTTGCCATATCTCCGCATTTAGATGTCATAATTGAGTGATTTGAAGTGCTAAAATGGGGTTTTTGAACACAAGGATTTACGTGGAGTAGGTTACATTTTTATTGGATAAAGAATTTATAGCCAAAAATCCAATATGCTGGAAAGAATGTCTATTTTTAGAATGTATTTGCTCAACATTTTATTTTTTTCGGTACATTTTTTAACCTAGGGCCTACTGAAATGTAGGAAAACACAATTGTAGCCATAGATAAGTTTGTTATCATACTCATGAACAACAGTAAGCCTGTGTTTCAACAACAGATCATCAATATTAATTTCAAGAGTGTCAATTCCAGTTGTGCCACTTTGCGGTATCCGGCTTAAGCATCGTCGTCTACATCATCTGACAAATCTGGCACCTGTGAGTTAGAGCAACTTGTACCACGACATTCTCTACACACGGCAGTGCAATGGAGACCATATTTTTGGCATGTGCACTTCCTTGTTTTGCAGTTTTTCTTGCAGCTACAACAGATGACATCCAGTATCTCCGGTGGTGCTGCGGGCTGATCTGTCTGTATAGGCATGCACCTTCTGTCCACAAGGTGCCATCCCCAATCTTGTGGCTTCATGTTGACACATGTTCCTTTCCACTCCATTACCTGGTAATAGACACGGAGGCTATGGAATCTTGCAGCTGCTGATGTTGGGGGTAGAGCTTGTGGTTCCACGGAAGATGTGTTCTTGGAAATCTTGTCACAGAACCGTTTGTATCTTAAGCTGTCCAGTCCTTCCTCTTTGGTACCACCGTACAGTGATACCAGAGCTTTCTCTCCTGCAGCAGTTATGCCTCCGGTGTTTGCCCTGATTTGTGGAACATCTCTGATTGCTCACGAAACAGGGAATCAGTCTTCACCTTCTTCACTGCCAAACCTTTTCCCAATCCAAACAGGCGACTAGTGGTATCGCAGCCAAGAATAGCATGGACAAAGAGCAGATGGTCGCAAATCTGAGGACCCAGCAACTCTTTCGACTGCTTTATGCACCACACCCTTCTCGATTTGGTGGCTTGCTTTGACTCTGATACCAGAAACAGTTCGTTTTCGGTCATATCAGCGTGATACAACAGGAGGACCAACAAATCTGTGTCGTCACCAATGAGAACCGTATCTCTTGTTCTGGCAGAGGCAAGGGCTGTTTGAACAATGAGGACATCAGCATCATGCTTTGCGTGTTCTGTGCTGCATCCAGCCCTTTCTAGTTTGTCGCTGAGAAAATGTATGAAGCGCTGTTTGTTTGCCTTGTTGTTCAGGAAGTCCTCCTTCTTGGATTGGATGATCATATCACCAGCAAAGCTTACGGTCAAACTAGAGCAGGTTCCTGTTCTTCTTTGTTGTGTGGCATCTTTAGTTGTGGGTTCATCTTTGTAGCCATCGAAAACAATGACAGCAGCTCCATATTTCTGTGTCACATATCTGACATAAATCTGACACACACTATTATATGTGGAACCTCTTGGCCAGGGAATCCGATGGAGTAGCGCGCCGCCATCAAGGACATATTGGACTTGGTCTACACTCGGCTCACGTTGTTCTTCATCTATAGACTTCCACAGAACATCAGCAAGGACTGCCTTATTGGCCTGCAAGGGAAGGGATGACGAGTCAAATAAGGCAGGAGGGTGGCTACAAAGTTCGAACTTGAACAACGTTGACAAGTCTTTGCACCGTTCACCTACAATTACCAGTCGCTGGAACACCAATTGTGGATCCACTACTACAGATTCCCCTCTGACTTTGACAGTTGATCTGGATGCAAGTGTCATTGCTTCATCGGCTTTTCGGAAGGTGAACTCTTCCACAGATTTCCCTGCCATGCTCACAAGAATCTTTTCTCCAATTTCTTTTGTTTGGTCAACATTGACTCCGTCCTGAGCGGCCATGCCATTAGCAATGTTGTGAAGTGAGGTATTCTCCTTGAATGGATCTCTTTCCTTCAGATAGCTGATAAGATCGAGGGTGTCCTTGACATCTCTGGCCTGTCTAGCCTTTGTGTTGGTCGCTGGTTTCGTAGGAGACCCCGCTGAACTTCTGCATTGCATCGTTGATGTTTGCGCATGCTGGCATGGATAGGACCCACAGTAAGCGCTGAGTCTCTGTCATCCCTTTTCCTCGAGTTAGGCCCCCATGCGTCTTTATACTTCTCATCAAAACTTGTTCGATGATCAGATCTGTGGGGAGCCCTGCCCAGTATCTATCACTGCGCCGCACAACGTGGTATCCCTCTTGGAACTTCTTATACACATCCGGATGTGTATTTGGTAATTCGGTCATCATTTGCAGGTAAACATATGCAGACTTTGTATACAGTCGGTGTCCAGAAGCGGCAAGGTAGGGAAGCATATCGTGCACACATTGGAGGTGTAAGCTCCAGTTCCCTGTTCTTTCAGCTTTAATAAATTTCCGCAAGATGTCCACCATGTTGAGATACTGCAACCAGAGTTTTGCTGTTGGCATAGTCATCATTTCCTTTTTGTTGTCAAGTTCAGCCTGGATTCTTTGCAACACTTTTGCAGAGCAAACTTCTTCCACTGAGAGGGAAGAGGACATTGCTCTGTCATACAATTCACTTGCTGTAGTTATGTCAGTCGTCACTGTATCTGAAGGAATATCTTGTGGTTCTACATTATCTGTCTCAGTATCAGCAGTTGCCACTTGTGGTTCCTGAACTGTGTCTTTGGTTGGCACAGGCACATTGTAGGCATCAGCGACCAAAATGGTGTTCAGTGCAGCATCTACCAGCATATGTCCGCACAGCTCTGGAAACAGCTTTGCCTGTCATCATGTGGGGCACTGTGTTTCCAGCATATACCACTTCGACCAACTCTTGCAGTCCCGAGCCTGCCATTAGGTGACCTATGCTCCCAAGAAAGCTCATCTGCATGTGAAATCCCCCAAGCCTGAGGACTATGCGCTTGAGATCACTGTCATTTGGTTGAGACATTATAATCGTTAAAGCTTTCCAGTAGAAGGGTTGGTCGAATGTGAGGATTGGAGTAACGTCGTATAGTTGAGCTTGGGTAGACACAAACTTCATTGTAGAGTAGATACATGAAGCATGACTGGGATCAAGGTCAATCATTGGAAGGAATGTCACAGAAGCTTTTCCTGGGTGTTGACCTCGATGCAGGAACTGCATCATGCCAGACCATGATGGCCTTGGAGAGTGGAGAAGTAATGATGTCTTCCACAGTATATCTAACTCTGATGTTGGATCCTCTTCTGTCGTGCGAACCAGTGGATTGTAGATGATAGGTTCCAATGCTGGAGGAATTTTGAAGTACTGAATGCTGATGCGACCAATGGCAGCAATCTCTTTAGCCGTCACATGGACTGTGGGGACAGCCTTGCTTGTTTTTGTTTCTGGTGTAACAGTAGCTATAATGCCCATTCCATGGAATGTCCCTGTGCCATCAATTGTTGCCACATTATGGTCCACATTATAGGCAATATACTCTATGTGGTGCTCTTCGGAATACCCAGGGATCTCAGTACCTTGTACAACAGCTGCACACCGTTCATATTTCATGACCTCAGCATAGGAAGATGAAAACCCATGCCCGTGAAGCGTGTCCACCAAAAAACGTGACGCAAAATGGTGGTGCATCTGGATACCGAGGCCAAGCTGAAGAGGGGTTATTATTGCCCTTGGTCGTATGGCTTGCATTATGGCCTGCCCAATCGAAGCAAGTTTTACACCAACATTTTTGCCAGCAAACATAGTCCTAAGCAGTAATTGCAATGAGTTTGGAATGTAGCTAGCAGAATCAGCAATGTCGCCCGTGTCTGGATAGAAATCCTTTGGGGTTTCCATGGACTTTACATCACTGGCAATGAGTTTTGCAGCAGCTTCAATAATATTCAACTTGTCATCTTCAATATTTTCAGCTTTCTGTTGCTTGTGGAATGCATAGAGGATTGAGCTTGCTGTATCTTGCAATGTGACCACACAGTCATTAAAACCCTCTCGCCAAAGTGCTCCTTTATTTTAGTTTTCATGTATTTAGCACTGTAAGGTTCATGCTCTGTGTTCTGAAGAAACTCTGACATTTTGAGAACAAGGTCATGTATGGTGGTTTGCTCCTCGTCATTTTCCTCTAAGAACTGAGCCACTTCCAGGAACGCTGACGTTCTCTCGTCTATCTCAGGCCTTCCGAGTTTGAGCCTCTTTGATTTGTCTCCAGTACTACTGGTGTCTAAAGAGTGCTTAGTAGGAATGTTTTTCCCTGTCCTAAAGTTGCTACTGCACTGCTGGTGATACATTGCATCCGCTGCGTGTAGGTCATTCACCGATGCTATTCTGCCTAATACTGTTGCAGACCATTCGTCATTTCTAGAATGACAAACCTGAAGGATACTCTTCTGAAAGTCTTCTGTCCTAACTGGGAAAACACCCAGTTCTCTTTGCTTCCTACCAGTTTTAGCTGACTGTCCACACAACAAGCAGTGTTCTTGAAAATTGAAGTGTAGTTCAGAACGGAGCTTACAGCGGGGTTTTGGTGGTTGTTGCTGCCTTGCTAGGTCACGTGCAATGTTTTCTGCTTTGCAATAGTTGCGGCGACATTCTACATGTAGTGTCTCTCCTGGATTCACTACCAAATCGCTACCACGTTGACTACTTGCACGATTCACGCCATCGCTGCCTTTTGTTCGAAGAACAACTGTCGCCTTTCCGTCAGAGATTGATTCATTACAGATGCGACACTTCTCCATTGTCAATGTTTGCTGAATCTCAGATTAATTACCCTGGAATAGAAACAAAAATAATATATAAAGTTATAAAATAAATAGTTAAATATAAAAAGTTGTAATATAAAGTTAGTCAAGAGTTAGTAAGTTATAATAAAGTTATAATATAAAGTTAGTCAAGAGTTAGTCACATGAGGCAGCAAAACAGTCACATTTCAGTTTGCCTATGTTTCGGATACCACGCATATGAACATTTTTCAATATTTTTTGGCCATATTGGATTTTTGGCTATAAATTCTTTATCCAATAAAAATGTAACCTATTCCACGTAAATCCTTGTGTTCAAAAACACCATTTTAGCACTTCAAATCACTCAATTATGACATCTAAATGCGGAGATGTGGCAAATTATCGAAAATTGGCGGCCATCTTGGATTTATGCAAATTAGACATATTTCCTCAACGTTGATTTCTTAGGACTTTTAGTATGATGTTCTAGACACCTCATGGGAATGCCTGGTGGTGAAAAAAATTCTGTTGCAATTTGTTCCAAGTCGAACCTTATTTTGCCTGGACTATTAGGCCTTGTGCCACATCTTCCTGCAGTGGGAAGGAAGTGAATACCAAGAGCAAAGTGTAGTATCTGCTTTGACACTTCATTGTTTCTGTCTTTGGTCAGTAAACGAGAAATCCTTCTAGACTGAGGCAATTTTTATCTTTGTCCCAATCTAGAATGCCTCCTTTTGGAGAGCTAGATTTTCCCCACATTAAAAACCGACCTTGTGTCTAACTCTGTTCTCATGGGACAGCAAGTAAATAGAGACATACACAGGTACCAACATCGCTCAATGGGGTATAAATAAGTTTTAAAAAATATTTATATTTAATTTTCACACATTGGCAACCTTTGTTCTCTTCAAACTATTTTCATGTGTTTGGATTCCGTTTTCATTTTTCTTGGATTTTGGTCTTTTTTCTCTCGTGCTTTTGCTCCATCTGCTGAGCAAGTGTCTCTTTAAACCTGAAAAGGCTCATTGCAAACCTGGCATCCAAATAGTATGAGCACAGGTTTCCGATCTGCTGATGTCAACTTCCAAGATCTTTTATAGACATTACTGAAATGCAGCTTCGGCCTTCTTGTAGGGCGTTTTCTTTGCACAAATTAACCGTAAAGGAAATTCTTTAGGGAAGAAATGAATTTAGTGGTCTTCAACGTTAGATCACCGAAGTTAAGCAATGTTGAACCTAGTCAGTACCGGATGAGTGACTATTTGGGAATACCAGGCACTGTATGTGGGAAGTCAGCAACACCTCCCTAAAAAAGAAAACTGCAAAAATTCTTCTGACCGGTATATGCATGCAACTAGAGACTACTTTGATTTTAATATTCCCTAGAAACTTCCTGTTTTGGAGGAAACTGGCTCAATCTGCCTAGGGTGGATGCCGCATCAGGTACCAGGTTCAGAAAAAGCAAGAGAAGATTGATAGAGAGAGTAAGTGAATTTTTCATCTATTATATTAAGAGCTAAAAGTTAAAAAAAAAAAAAATAAAACAAACAGCCACAAAGTTGGTATATTCTTGATCAGCGTTGTCCTGGATGAATAAAATCTAAAATTTACAAAGAAATATTCTGTGCCATATAATATACCAACTTTGTGGCTGTTTGTTTTAAGTTTTTTTTTCCAGGTCGTCACACCTGCATAGTAACTCTGAAACGGTCGTTGGTTGTCATTGCTTCCCAGACTCAAGGTATCCGTCTCATGGGCACTTAGCCCCCACCGTTTTGCCCTATGTGGAATCTTCCGCCAGAGGCTATTGCGATCGAAGCGAGTATTCCAAATTTCAAACCTGCTGCCAACAACAGTTGTCTAAAATATCTATAACTAGAAATGAACTGAATTAGACATCAGTTTACCAGGGACTGGAGTATTGTTGCCGCATCTGGCTGGTGTACTGACCGCCAGCCTCTTCCTCCTGGTGCAAAAATTAATTTCTAACTTAATAGATCCTGTCCTGTCTGCCAAGATCCAGCCACTGTCACCTCACAGCAATGTTGCATTCATTTTCCACTGAATGTGAATGTGTTCTCACAAACTTATGACACTTGTATTTCCTCAACGTAAATAACCCCGACCAGCATTTAATTTTTTTATTTATTTAATTTTTTACTTTAATTCACTGCAAACAAGGCACATTGTCACTGAGACGTAAGGGGCTACTGTGGATTAGGGGCCAGACCTATAGGGCCCATTCTAAGCTGAGCAGCGAGATGGTTGTTTATATTACATTTAAATTTCTGCAGGTCGGTACATTCAGGGAAATAGAGAGCAGGCAGGGAATTCCAAAGGCTAGCAGCTTGAGGAAAGTAGCTTATAGAGTAGAAAGTCCTTCGGCATCTGGTGACCTCCACAGTGAATCGATGGGATTTAGCTGATTGTCGGGTTCGTTGGGTGTATTTACATCGAATGGACAGCAAGTTCGTCGGAACACATCTTGTTGAAGTACTTGTAAAATAAACACAGGGTGCAACATTACGGTGATGGGACAGGGGCTGGAGCTTGGTAGATAGTTTGGTACCTATTAGGTTAAGACCTTTTTTTAACTTTGACTAAGTAGGAGAGATTAGTTGTTGGTGCACCAGCCGAGATGAGGCAAAACTACTCAATGCATGGGCGAATGGTAGCTTTTTAAAGATATAGCATACTGCCAGGTGTGAGAAGATTTCTAGCCAGGTAGAGGGAGCCCACTTTCTTTGCAGCAGACTTGGTAGTATCTTCTATGTATTTATTCCAATTCATGTTGCCTATGGATGTTAGACCAAGGAGTTTGAATATTGGACTCTCAGGTAGGGTACTATAAGCCATGACAATTAGTGGTTGGTAAGGTTTCTTCTAATTTATTAAAGGAAAGGAGCTTTGTCTTGGTAGCATTGAATGTAACCATCTTTGACCCCATTCTACTATAGACTAAGGATTCGGCCATAGCTTTCGATATGTGTGCATTCGATTTGCCATCATGTTAGTTCACGGAGGTAGTTTATGAAATTCAGGAATAATAAAGGTTCAAGGATCTACCCCTGGGCAACATTCGCATTACTGTGATGCTTGGATGTTTGGCCATCGATAATGAACTCGATTTTTCTTTTAGAAAAGTCTGATTATATTAAATACTCGTCCAATAAGACTGTACGAATTTCCTTGAGAAAACCTTTGGATATATAAATCGCTCTAGCTTCACCTGCCTTATCTAATATATTCCATATGCGTTCAGAGATGACCGTTAGGATATCCGCAGTGGAAAGTGATTTCCTGAATCCATACTGTTCGTCAGAGAGTTTAACATTTTCAGGATGGCAGACTATCGCTAGATTGATTAATGATTCAAAGATTTTAGCAAAGAGTGGGAAAAACACTTATGAAGAGATAATTTTGTGGGTCAATTCTTTCACTAGAATTCTTGAAAACTGCTACCATAAAAGGCAATTTTTCAGCTATCAGGGCAGCAAGATTCAGCAAGGCATTTGTTGGAGAGGACGTGGGAGCCAGCTCAGCATAGAATTATTTTATTACTATAGAAGAGATATGCTTTGGTTGTGTCAAGGTTTTTATGACATCCAGGACGTGGGAAGGGGTGATGAACAGATCATCAAGTGTGATTTCTCTCCGTAGTGGGAAATTTGAGAGGGAATGGTTTGTGGAGTCCAAGATGAAATTTAACATGAACCGCTAGGCAAGTAGCTCAGCCTTATCTGTTGCCATGCAAGCGACATCATCGTGGTTTGATAGTGGGAAAATTGTTGATAGTCCATTATTCACTATTATAGATTTTGCTCATCTCGGTGTTCCTACATTTCGCTGCGGCTGTTACACTTTTACAATGCTTTCTTGATGCTATTATTATTTTTTTTATTTGTAACTGACTTATGGCAGTTGAATCTGCGGAATGCTTGCTGCCAATGCGCAATAGCAGCTACACATATTGAAGTGAGCCATTAGGGAGAGGGGGGGTTTACTAAAGAATTTCCGCATGGGGACAACCATTTTTATGCTTTGACCCATTGTGTTACTTCATTTGTTACTTCATCTGTTCAGCAGTAACTCCATGAGACATCTTTGATGCAATCTCTGAGGGATGCCCAATCTGCACGTTGGTAATATCTCGTTCTGAGTAGCGGCGCTTCAGTCTGAGGTTGGAGGCTTAAGTTGATATTAACCATTATCACAATGCTATTGGTATCCGTCACACAAAACTCAGGCAGTGTTGTCAAGAAGTGAGGCTTGCTGATCTTCACGATCTGGGAAGCGAATCGGAAAAGTCACGGTTTGTGAAAGGGAATGTGTAATAGAGAAACTATGCATCCTGTAACCAGCTGCATCTGTGTAGTTCAAGAAACCAATCCAATCTCTGTGATTGACATTAAAATCATCAAATACACTCGGATCGAAGCAAAATGCTGCGTCTACACTATCGGACACATAATCGAGTTAAGTAAAGTCCTGGGTCAAAGGAGAACGGTAGAGATAAGCACATTTTCTTTTTAATATTAATTTCTTTAAGGGTCAACAGGAACAGAATTAGTCAGAAGGGTCGACATTTACAGCGATTTTTAATGTTATTATGTAGTAATTAATACACGATTTTTTTCTAGTTGCCAGAAAAAGCAAGAGAAGATTGATAGTAAGATGATAATTACGTCAGTAAGTGAATTTTTCATCTATAATAGATGAAAAATTCACTGACGTAATTCTCACCATTAATTGTTTTGTTTACTGTAGTGATTCACTTTAATATGTGCAATTTTTATAGACCTGACTTAGCCACGAACTGCGTATGTAATACATGTAGATTTTGTCAATTCTAGTTGTTCTTTTTAATTCTGTGCCATTTTTATAGACTTGACATGAACTGCATATGTAATAAATCAAGATTTTGTAAACTCTAGTTATTCCCTTTAATTCTGTGCCATTTTTATAGACTTAACTAAGGCATAAACTGCATATGTTATAAATTAAGGTTTTGTTAACTATAGTTATTTCTTTTTGATTTTGTGCCATTTTTATAGACATGACTAAGCCGTAAACTGCGTATGTAATACATTAAGGTTTTATTAACTTTTATTCTAAGCCATTTTAATGAAGTGAGCTTTTTTTTATTTTAGTTATTTCTTTTTTTGTGTGCCATTTTATTAGACTTGAATTAGGCATAGACTGCATATGTAATACATTAAGATTTAGTTAACTCTAGTAATCCTCTTTACTTCTGTGCCATATTTATAGACTTAACTTAAGCATAAACTGCGTAAGAAATTCATTAAAGTTTTGTGAACTCTACTTTTTCCTTTTAATTCTGTGCATTTTATAGACTTGACTTAGGCGCAAACAGCGTATGTAATACATTAATATTTTGTAAACTTTAGTTATTCTCTTTAATTCTGTGCCATTTTTAAAGCATAAACATCGTATTTAATATATCAAGATTTTGTTAACTCTGGTAATTTCATTAAATTATAAGCCATTTTTTATAGACTTAACTTAGGCATAAACTGCATGTAATACAAAAGATTTTGTAAACTCTAGCTATTCTTTTTAATTATGTGCCATTTTTATAGATTTGACTTATGCATAAAATGCGTATGTAATACACTAGAGTTTTGTTTACTCTAATTATTCCTTTTAATTCTGTGCCATTTTTATAGACTTAATTAAAGTATAAACTGCGTATGTAAGACAAAGGTTTTCATAACTCTATTCAATTTAATTCTGGGCCATTTTTATAGACTTGACTTAGGCATACACTGCGTATGTAATACATCTATCTTTTTTAAATTCTAGTGTGACAAAGGGGCCCCAAGGGGATCGGGTATCTTGGTGACACACTAGTATGCATCTTGGTGGTGATGCTATATCGATTGAGGGCCCTGCGACAAGACGAAGTGGAGATATAAAACTAGTATATATTTGACGTAGAAATGAACTTATTGGAACGACAGATAGAGACGCCAGCTAGTCTCACAGAATTGTGTAAGATATTCAACATCAATTACCACCAGAGGCGAGGAAACAGTTGCCAGATAAAAGGTAGACATAAGAGAATTCCATAATACATTAGTATTTTTATTCCTTCGAGTTGTTGTTCTTAATTCTGAGCTATGTTTATAAACTTAACATAGGCATAAGCAGCGTATATCTAACACACAGAGATTTTGTAACCTTTAGTAGTTCTCTTAGATCCTGTGTCATTTGTATAGACTTAACAGAGACATAAACAGCGTATGAAATAGTCAACATTTTCTTAACTCTTATTGTTTTTTGTTATTATGTGCCATTTTGATAGATTTTGCAGAAGCATGAACAACATATGTAATATATTTAGATTTTGTTCGCTCTAGATTTTACCCTTAAATTCTAGGCCATTATTATAGACTTAACAGAGGAATAAATAGGGTATGTAATACATTCAGATGTTATTTTCTATAGTTGTTCCCGTAAATTCTGTGCCATTATTATAGAGGAATAAGCAGCGTATGTAATACATTCAGATGTTATTTTCTATAGTTGTTCCCGTAAATTCTGTGCCATTATTATAGAGGAATAAGCAGCGTATGTAATACATTCAGATGTTATTTTCTATAGTTGTTCCCGTAAATTCTGTGCCATTATTATAGAGGAATAAGCAGCGTATGTAATACATTCAGATGTTATTTTCTATAGTTGTTCCCGTAAATTCTGTGCCATTATTATAGAGGAATAAGCAGCATATGTAATACATTCAGATGTTATTTTCTATAGTTGTTCCCGTAAATTCTGTGCCATTATTATAGAGGAATAAGCAGCGTATGTAATACATTCAGATGTTATTTTCTATAGTTGTTCCCGTAAATTCTGTGCCATTATTATAGAGGAATAAGCAGCGTATGTAATACATTCAGATGTTATTTTCGATAGTTGTTCCCGTAAATTCTGTGCCATTATTATAGAGGAATAAGCAGCGTATGTAATACATTCAGATGTTATTTTCTATAGTTGTTCCCGTAAATTCTGTGCCATTATTATAGAGGAATAAGCAGCGTATGTAATACATTCAGATGTTATTTTCTATAGTTGTTCCCGTAAATTCTGTGCCATTTTATGGACTTGACTTAAAGCAAAACTGCGTATGTAATACATTAAGGTTTTGTTTACTCTAATTATTCCCTTTAATTCAAAGCCATTTTATAGACTTGCCTAAATGAATAAACTGCGTACGTAATACATGAGGATTTTGTAAACTCTAGTTTTTCACTTTAAATCTCTTTTATTTTTATAAATTTGACTTAGGCATAAACTGCGTATATCATACATTAGGATTTTGTTTACTTTAGTTATTCCCTTTTTATTTTGTGCCATTTTTATAGACTTTACTTAGGCATGAACTTCGTATGTAATACATGCATGTTTTTTAACTCTTTAATTTGTGCCATTTTATAGACTTGACTAACGCATAAACTGCATATAGAATACCTTTAGATTTACTCTTGTTATTTTATTTAATTCGGTGCCATTTTTACAAGCTTTAATGAATTATAAACAACATATTTAATACATTAAGATATTGATAACCGTAGTTATTCCCTTTAATTATGTGCTATTTTTATAGACTTGATTCGTCATAAACTGCGTATGAAATACATAAAGATTTTATAAAGTCTGGACATTCTCTTTGAATCTGTGCCATTTTTATACACTTTACAAAATCTAAAACTGCGTATGTAAAACATAATGATTTTGTTCACTCTCGGTTTTCCCTTCAATTCTGTGCCATTTTATAGACTTAGGCATAAACTGCGTATGTAATACATGACGCTTTTGTGAACTCTAGATTTTCCCTTTAATGTTGTGCTATTTTTATAGACTTGACTAAAGCATAAACTGCATATATAATACATTAATATTTCATTGACAAAATCTGCATGTATTAGATACGTAGTCGATGTCGAAGTCTATAAAAATGGCTTTGAATTAAAGTGAATAACTAGTATTTACCAAATGTTAATGTATTACATTGTCAGTTTATTCATAAGTAAAGTCTAATAAATTGGCACAGCAATCAAGTAAATTACTAGAGTTAACAAAATCTGTATGTATTACAAACGAAGTATATGCGCTAGTCAAGTCTATAAAAATGGCACAGAATTAAATTAAAAAACTAGAGTTTAAAAATTCTGTATGTATTACATACAAAGTTTATGCTTAAGTCAAGTCTATAAAAATGGCACAGAATTAAATTAAAAAATTAGAGTTTACAAAATCTGTATGTATTACATACGAAGTTTATGCTTAAGTCAAGTCTATAAAAATGGCACAGAATTAAATTAAAAAACTAGAGTTTATTAAATCTGTATGTATTACATAGAAAGTTTATGCGTTAGTCAAGTCTATAAAAATGTTTATTCACTTGTAAAGTTAATAAAAATGGCAAAGAATTGAAGGGTAACAACTAGAAGGAAACAAAACTGAATGCATTACATCGGCTGTTTATGCATTTGTAGGGCAACAACTCGACGAAAAAGTATTTTTGTATTACACACGCTGTTTATTCACTTGTTAAGTTTACAAAAATGGCACAGAATTAAAGGGAAACAACTAATGTATTAAATAACTGGTTATGCTTCTGTAACGTCTATAAAAATCGCACAGAATTAAAAGAGACAATAAACTAAATCTTAATGTATTCCATGATAAATGCCAATATACTGAAATCATATGCCCTTAATAGGGTTAAGATGAAAATTCATATACACTAAATGTACAAAAGCAAGGAAATTCCCAAATGTTTACACTTTTATTGTCATTAAGGGTATGCGAGCACAACAGGGCTATGTATTTTACTGGTAGGAATTTTTCTTCAGCACACCTCACACACTTCATCCACTCATGCATAGAGATTTATACTGTAGTGATGTGATAATGAAATGGTTTGGTTGATATGTAGTCATCCCCTTAATGACAATAAAAGTGTAAAAATTTGGGAATTTCCTTGCTTTTGTACATTTAGTGTATATTAATTTTCATCTTAACCCTATTAAGGGCATATGATTTCAGTATACTGGCATTTATCATGGAATGTCACTACTTTTGTAAAGGCTATGCCTCAAGACAATGGTAATTTTTCAGTTTTTTTTTAATTTTCTGGAAAACTAAGGTATATGGTAAACTGAAATTAAAATGCCATCAACTAGACCCTAGAACCTCTATCTCTGCCAAAAATTAGCTGAATCCATCAAATAGTTGATGAGATACAGGGTAACACACACGTACGTACATACACACGGATAATACAGAATCACTCCTGACCTTTCTGGATCTCTGGGTTGCCTTGACTAATGATGCTAAAATTCTACACACTTATAGAACCTATCAAATGAAAATTTTGTGCAAAGTTTTAACTAATTTGGTTTATTGTTTTTTTTAGTTATGATTGATCAAAGAAATGAGATTTCTAGCATAGGCCATTCGTGAAGTCTATTAAGGGATAGAGCCCTATCGTGCCTCCCTTGATTACATACGCTGTTTATGCCTCTTTTAAGTCTATAAAAATGGCACGGAATTAAGGGGAACAACTAAATATAACGAAATCTTAATGTATCACATACTCTGTTTATGCCTCTGTTCAGTCTATAAAAATGGCACAAATTAAAGAAAACCACTACAGGCAACAAAATCTTAATTTATTGCATACGTTGTTCATGCAATCTTTTAAGTCTATAAAATTAGAACAGAAATTAAGAGAAAAACTAAAAAAAACAAATTCTGAATGTATGAGATATGCGGTTTATACCTCTGTTAACATGCCACACCTAAAATGGAGGAACTGAAGGAAAAATCTTAACGTATCACATACGCTGTTTATGCTCATGTTAAGTCTCTAAAAATGTCGCATAATTGAATTGTACAACTTGATGGAACACAATCTGTATGTATTACATACGCTGTTTATACCTCTGTAATGTCAATGAACATGGCACAGAATCAACGGGAGAAACTGGAGGCAATAAAATCTTAATATATTACATACAGTGTTTAATATTCTGTTAAGTCTAAAAATATGGCCCAGAATTAAGGAGAACAACTAGAGAGAATAAAAGCATTATGTGTTATATACGCTGTTTATGGCTCGGTTTTTTTTTACCCCGCTTAATAAATCGGTATCGTCCGGGCCTTTGGGTCTGGATTTACGCCGGTCTATTGGGGGTTATCGGTCCTGTGCAGTTCTAGGAGGCGCACCCTCCCAGGCTTTGCCTCCCTCTCTTTGGAGAGGAGTAAGTTTATTGCTTGCTGTCTGAGGCGCCTCTACCGGGGAATGCCGACGGGGCTGCCCAGGCGATTTTTAAACAGCCAGAGTGCTTAAATTCTCGAGCGCTGGTTCTTTCCCACTTTCCCGACCTTGTGTCACATCTTACCTTGCGGGAGGAAGATAAATAGAATGGCTCGTTTTAATTTATAAAAATGGCACAGAAATTAGAAGAACAACTGGAGGGAACAAAATCTTAATGTATTTCATACGCTGTTTATGCTTCTATTAAGTCTGTAAAATGGCACTGAATTAAGGGGAACACTTGGAAGTAAACATATTTTCATGTATAACATACGCCTCTGTTAATGCCTCTTTTTAGTCTAGAAAAATGGCACAGAAGTAAAGAGAACATCTGGAGAAAACTAAATCTAAATATATTACCTACATTATTGTTACCTCTGTTAAGTCTATAAAAATGGCACATAAGTTCGAGGTACAACTAGAGGGAACAAAATATTATGTATCACATACGCTGTACATTTTCCTGTCAAGTCCATATAAATTACACAGAATTAAAGAAAAAATCTAGACGTAACACAATCTTAATGTACTACATATGCTGTTTATGCTTCTGTTAATCTATTAAAAATGGCACAGCATTAATGGGAGCAACAAGAGTTAACAAAATATTAATGTATTACGTATGCTATTTATCTCTCATAAAAATGTGACGATAAAGTTTTAAAACAAAAGCTCACAAAATCTTTACGTATTACATACTGTGTCTTTTAAGTCTATTAAAATGGAATAGAATTTAGAGTAACAACATCTGCGAACGAAATCTTAATGTATGTTCATGTCTATAAAAATGGCACGGAATTAAAATAGAAACGCTAGATGTAACAAAATCTTAATGTATGTTCATGTCCATAAAAATGGCACGGAATTAAAATAGAAACGCTAGATGTAACAAAATCTTAATGTATGTTCATGTCTATAAAAATGGCACGGAATCAAAATAGAAACGCTAGATGTAACAAAATCTTAATGCATTACATACGTTGTTTATACCTTGTTAAGTCTATAAAATTGGCACAGAATTAACGGCCAACAACTCGAGAAAACAAAATTATAATGTATTACATATGATGTTTATGCCTGTATGTCGCCAATAAAGATGGCACAGAATTTATTGGTAAAATGAGAGTGAAACAAAATCTCATGTATACAATACGCTGTTCATGTTCTACTTAATTCTATAAAATGGCACAGAATTAAGAGAAAAAAACTAGGTCAAAATATTTTGATGCATTAAATACACTGTTTAGTCCTATATCAAGTCTATAAAAATAGCACACCATAAACGGCGAACAACTTTATAGAACACGATCTTAATATATTAGATACGCTGTGTATACCCCTGTAAACACTAGAAAATAGCACAGAATATAAAGGGACAACTACAAGTTACAAACTCTTAATGTATTACGTACGATTTTTATGTGTCTGTTATATCTTGTAATATGGCACAAAATAAACTAGAACAAAATGTTAATGCATTACGTACGCTATATATGCATCTGAAAAGTCTATAAAATCACACAGAATTAAAGTAAAAAACTAGTTGGATCCCAATGTATAATATGCGCTGTTCATGCCTCCTTGAAGTCTATTAAAATAGCACAAAATTTAGCCGAAAAATCTTATTGTATTGCATACGTTGTATATGACTGTGATAAGTCTACAAAAATTGCACAAAATGAACAGGAAACAACTAGAGAAAACGAAATATTTATGTGATACACACGCTTTTGATGCTGGTATTATATCTAAAAAAATGCACAAAATTAAGGGAAGCAACTGGAGGAAGCAAAATCTTGATGCATACGCTGTTTATGCCTCTGTTTAGTCTATAAAAATGGCACAGAATTCATGGGAACAACTAGAAAGAACCACATTTTAGTGTATGACATATGCTGTTCAGGCCTCAGTTAAGTCTTCAAAAATAGCACACAACTAAAGGGGAACAACTCGAGTTTGGAAAATATTGATGTGTAACATACGCTGTTTATGCCACTGTTAAGTCTATAAAAATGGCACAGAATTAAGGGAAACAACTTTAGGAAACACAATCTAAATGTATTACACACGCTGTTTATGCCTTTGTTAAATCTATATAAATAACACAGAATTGATGTTAACAACAATAATGTACAACATCTTAATGTATGACATACACTATTCATCCCTGTATTAAGTTTATAAAAATGGCACAGAATCAAGTGGAATAAAAACAGTTGACAAAATCTTGATATATACGCTATTTATGCATCTGTTAAGACTATAAAAATGGCACAGAATATAGGTTAAAAACTAAGGGTAACAACATGTTTATGCATTACAAAATCTAAATTTATTAAATAGGGAGGAAGTTCCAGAGTCCAGCTGCACGAAGAAAGAAGCTTTTGGAGTAGAAAGCTCTTCGGCATCTGGGGAGCTCCACAGTGAATGGATGGGATTTGACAGACTGTCGGGTTAGTCTAGTGAATTTACGTTGTGGGGTACCAGAGCAGCAAGCTCATCAGAGCACGATCCATTGAAGTACTTGTAAAACAAGCACAAGGAAGAAACATTGCGGCGATAAGACAGGGGCTGGAGCTTGGTGGATAGTGAGGGACCTATCAAGTTGGCGACTCTTTTTTGGACCTTGCCCAAGAGGGAGAGGCTAGTGGATGATGCCCCAGCCCAGATGTGGCAACAATACTCCATGCATGGGCGGATGGTGGCTTTGTAGAGATATAGGATAATGTCAGGTGTGAGAAGTTTACTGGCACGGTAGAGAGAGCCCACCTTTATTGCAGCAACCCTGGTAATGTTTTCAGTGTATTTATTCCAATTCATGTTATCTATGAAAGTTAGGCCGAGGAGTTTGAATGACGAACTCTCAGGTAGGGTTCTCTTTGCCATGACAATCGGTGGCTGAAGAGGTTTCTTGTAGTTATTGAAGGAAAGTAGATGTGTCTTTGCGGCATTAAAAGTTACCATCCATTTTTTACCCTAATCCATTACAGACTGGAGGTCATTTTCTAAGGATTCAGGTATTGCCTCAGATATTTGCACGTTGGTTTTTCCCATGACGAGAGTAGAGAGTGGTATCGTCAGCAAATATACCTATTTCACTCTCAATGACATCAGGGAGGTCATTTATGAAGACCAGGACCAGTAGAGGTCCAAGGATGGATCCTTGGGGTACACCAGCATTTATGTCCTGTTGCTTGGATGAACGGCCATCGAGAACAACCTGGATCTTTCTTTTTGTTATATTTAATATTCGTCCAGTAATACAATATAAGTGCAGTTTTATGAGAAGCCTTTCATGCCAGACCTTGTCAAAGGCCTTGGATATATCAAGCGCTACCGCCCTAGCTTAACCTATCTTGTCGAGTGTATTATATATGCGTTCAGAGATGACCGTTAAGATATCTGCGGTAGATCGTGCTTGTCTCAATCCATATTGATGATCAGAAAGAAGTTTAGCATTAACTAGGTGCCGGACTATCGCTAGATTGATTAAGGATTAAAAGATTTTAGCAAAGATCGGCAGTAGACTGATTGGGCGGTAGTTTAGAGGATCAGTTCTATCTCCAGAATTTTTGAAGACTGGTACCACACAGACAATTTTCCAACGATCAGGGAAACAACATTCAGCAAGGCATTTGTTATATAATTTGGAGGGGACAGGGGCCAGCTCGCAGAGCATTTCTTTCTTACTATTACTGGTATAAGATCAAGCCCACAGGCTTTGGAGGTGTCAAGTTTTTTTATGATATCTCTGACTTGAGATGGGGTGATGACCAGGTTCTCAAGTGTGGCTTCAGTCTTCAATCACAATTTAGGAGGGGGTGGTTTGTTGAATCAAAAGTGGAGTTTAAGGCGAAACGCTGGACAAGTAGTTCAGTCTTATCAGTTGCCGTGCAAACAATATCGTTGTTATTTGATAGCGGGGGAATTGCCGATTATCTAATGTTCACTACACTATTGTTGATTTTCCAGAAATCACGAGTACCTAGTTTCTGTGATTGAATTCATTTTTTGGTTATCTCTGTATACCTTCTCTTTGCTTCATCTATCACTACTTTGCAATCATTTCTTGCCTCTACAAATGTTTGTCTGTTCGCAGTTGACTTATGGCGACCGAATTTTCGGAATGCCTTCTGCCTCTCAGCAATAGCAGTTGCACATTCTGAGGTAAACCATTGAGGAGAGTGGGGTTAGCTGAATAATTTTCGCATGGAGACATCAGCATAAATGCCTGTTTTGACCCATTCGGTTAACTCATTTGCACACTGATAAGCAGGGAGTGAGAAGGTTACACCCCATGGGGCGTCGCTGATGTGATCCCTGAGGGATTCAAAATCAGCCTGTTCATAGTTTCTCGTCGTTTTGAGAAACGGCTGATCAGATTTTGGACGAGTTTTAAAGGTTATAAGTATCATTACCACAACATTATCAGAGTTTCCGAGGTGGCTATGGGCATTCACCACACAAGCCTCGGGCATTGAGGTCAAGAATAGGTCGAGAAGTGAGGCTTGCTGGTCCGCACGATCTGAAAGGCGGGTCGGAAAAGTGACAGTCTGTGAGAGGTTGGGATCTGAAGAGAAATTAAAAATAGAGCTCCCAGTGTCATCAGTAACGTTGGAGAATCCCAACCAGTCACGGTGGTGTGCAGTAAAATCTCCAAATACATGTATTTGGGCATTCGAGTCGAGTAAGGGTGCTCTACATAAGCTTTCAGAGACAGAGTTAAGCAGACTACAGTCCTGGGTCGAAGGAGAACAGTATAAAAAATAAAAGTAACTGATGACAATCTAAAGCACATTTAGGTTTCGGCATCTGATTCTAAACAATCGATCAAAAATATACCTATCTATCAATGAATTTTGTCCTCGATTAATATATTTCCATCAGTATTAGTATATATATTGTACTAAATTGAAATATGTTGTCTTCGTTGTAAAATATTCTTATCAGTACCAATGTATCAATTGTTATGAATTGTAATATTGTCTCATCGTTGTAATATATTAACATCAGTATCACCGTATCAATTGTCATGAAATGTCATATTTGTTCAGTTATTTCAACTATTCTAATCAGTATCAATCTACTTAGTCTCATGAATTGTTATATTTTCTCATCGTTGTCATATATTCTTATCAGTATAACTCTATCACTTGTCACGAATTGTAATATATTGTCATCGTTATCATATATTCTTATCAGTATAACTCTATCAATTGTCATGAATTGTGATATATTGTCATCGTTGTCATATATGTTTACCATTATAACTCTACCAATTGTCATGAATTGTCATATTTTCAAATCGTTGTCATATATTCTCATAAGTATAACTCTTACCAATTGTCATGAATTGTCATATTTTGTCATCGTTGTCATATATTCTTATCAGTATAACTCTATAAATTGTCATCAATTGTCATATAGTGTCATCGTTGTCATATATATAATTCAGTATAACTCTATCAATTGTCATGAATTGTCCTATTTTCTCATTGTTGTAAAATATTCATATCGGTATCCATTTATCACTTATCATGAATTGTCATATTTTCTCATTGTTGTCATATATTCTTATAAGTATAACTCTACCAATTGTAATGAATTATCATATTTTCCAATCGTTGTCATATATTCTCATCAGTATAACTCTATCAATTTTCATGAATTGTAATGTTTTCTCATCGTTGTCATATATTCTTATAAGTATAACTCAATAAATTCTTATGAATTGTCATATTATCTCGTCGTTGTCATATATTCTTATCAGTATAACTCAATAAATTGTCATGAATTGTCATATTTTCTCATCGTTTTCATATATTCTTATCAGTATAACTTTATCAATTGTAATGAATTATCATATTTTCCAATCGTTGTCATATATTCTCATCAGTATAACTCTATCAATTTTCATGAATTGTAATGTTTTCTTATCGTGGTCATATATTCTTATAAGTATAACTCTATAAATTCTCATGAATTGTCATATTATCTCGTCGTTGTCATATATTCTTATCAGTATAACTCTATCACTTGTCACGAATTGTAATATATTGTCATCGTTATCATATATTCTTATCAGTATAACTCTATCAATTGTCATGAATTGTGATATATTGTCATCGTTGTCATATATGTTTACCATTATAACTCTACCAATTGTCATGAATTGTCATATTTTCAAATCGTTGTCATATATTCTCATAAGTATAACTCTTACCAATTGTCATGAATTGTCATATTTTGTCATCGTTGTCATATATTCTTATCAGTATAACTCTATAAATTGTCATCAATTGTCATATAGTGTCATCGTTGTCATATATATAATTCAGTATAACTCTATCAATTGTCATGAATTGTCCTATTTTCTCATTGTTGTAAAATATTCATATCGGTATCCATTTATCACTTATCATGAATTGTCATATTTTCTCATTGTTGTCATATATTCTTATAAGTATAACTCTACCAATTGTAATGAATTATCATATTTTCCAATCGTTGTCATATATTCTCATCAGTATAACTCTATCAATTTTCATGAATTGTAATGTTTTCTCATCGTTGTCATATATTCTTATAAGTATAACTCAATAAATTCTTATGAATTGTCATATTATCTCGTCGTTGTCATATATTCTTATCAGTATAACTCAATAAATTGTCATGAATTGTCATATTTTCTCATCGTTTTCATATATTCTTATCAGTATAACTTTATCAATTGTAATGAATTATCATATTTTCCAATCGTTGTCATATATTCTCATCAGTATAACTCTATCAATTTTCATGAATTGTAATGTTTTCTTATCGTGGTCATATATTCTTATAAGTATAACTCTAGTAATTGTCATGAATTGTCATATTCTGTCATCGTTGTCATATATTTTATATCGGTATCAATCTATCAATTGTCATGAATTGTCATATTTTCCTAACGTTTTTATTTAATCTTATCAGTATAACTTCATCAATTGTCATAAATTGTCATATTTTGTTGTCATATATTCTTGTCAGTATAACTCTATGAATTGTCATATTATCTCATCGTCGTCGTAAATTCAGATTGGTATAACTCTATCAATTGTAATCAATTGTCATATTTTCTCATCGTGTCATATATTCTGATCAGTATAACTCTATATATTGTTATAAATTGTGATATTTTTTCCAACGTTGTCATATATATTCATCAGTATAACTTTATCAATTTTCATGATTTGTCATATTTGCTCATCGTTGTCATATATTCATATCGGTATAAATCTATGAATTGTCATGAAATGTCATATTTTGTCATCGTTGTCATATATTCTTATCAGTATGACTCTATAAATTGTCATCAATTGTCATATATTATCATCGTTGTCACATATTCTTATCAGTATAACTCAATCAATTGTCATTAATTGTCATATTTGCTCATCGTTGTCATATATTCATATCAGTGTCACTCTATCAATTGTCATGAATTGTCCTATTTTCTCATCGTTGTAAAATATTCATATCGGTATCCATCTATCAATTGTCATGAATTGTCATATTTTCTCGTCGTTGTCATATATTCTTATCAGTATAACTCTATAAATTGTCATCAATTGTCATATAGTGTCATCGTTGTCATATATATAATTCAGTATAACTCTATCAATTGTCATGAATTGTCGTATTTTCTCGTCGTTGTCATATATTCTCATCAGTATAACTCTATCAATTGTAATGAATTGTCATATTTTCCAATCGTTGTCATATATTATTATCAGTATAACTCTATAAATTGTCATGAATTGTAATGTTTTCTCATCGTGGTCATATATTCTTATAAGTATAACTCTATAAATTCTCATGAATTGTCATATTATCTCGTCGTTGTCATATATTCTTATCATTATAACTCTATCAATTGTAATTAATTGTCATATTTACTAATCGTTGTCATATATTCATATCGGTATCAATCTATCATTTGTCATGAATTGTCATATTTTCTGAACGTTGTCATATATTCTTATCAGTATAACTTCATCAATTATCATTAATTGTAATATTTTCTCATTGGTGTCATATATTCTTATCAGTACACCTCTATAAATTGTCATGAATTGTCTCGTCGTTGTCATATATTCTTATCAGTATAACTTTATTAATTGTAATGAATTGCCCTAATATCTTATCGTTTTCATATATTCTTATAAGTATAACTCTATCAATTGTCCTCAGTTGTCATATTTTCCCATCGTTGTCATATATTCTTATCGGTATCAATCTATCTATTGTCATGAATTGTCATATTTTCTTTACGTTGTCATATATTCTTATCAGTATTACTCTATCAATTGTCATCAATTGTCATATTATCTCATCGGTGTCATATATTCTTATCAGTGTAACTTCATCAATTGTCATGAATTGTCATATTGTCTCATCGTTGTCATATATTCTTATCAGTATAACTCTATAAATTCTACTGAATTGTCATATTATCTCATCGTTGTCATATATTCTTATCAGTACAACTCAATCAATTGTGATGAATTGTCATATTTTCTCATCGTTGTCATATATTCATATCGGTGTCAATCTATCAATTGTCATGAATTATCATATTTTCTCATCGTTGCCATAGATTCTTATCAGTATAACTCTATCAATTGTCATGGATTGTCATATTTTCTCATTTCTATCAATTTACTTATTTTCATCAACTGCAATACGTTGCTATCTTTATCATATCTTTTTATCAATCTATGAATTGTCATATTTTTTCGTCGGTGTCACATACTTTGTCAGTATGAGTCTATCAATAGTAATCAATTGTCATATTTTGTCATTGATAGTATATATTATCATCAGTATATATTGATCAATTGTCATGAATTGTCAAATATTCTCATCAGTAAAAGTCTATATATAGTTAATAATTGTAATTTGTCCAAATCGTTTTCATATCTCCATATCACTATAACTCTATCAATTATAATATATTGTCATTAATTGTTATATATTCTGTATCAATCTACTAATTTTCATCAATTCTAATATGTGTTCTTATATATTCTCATCAGTATCAATTCATAAATTTCATGACGTCGTAAAATATTAAATTGCAATTAGATTCGGGATCGAACGTGTCAGTAATAAATCTACATGCGTGGAAGAGGTTGAATAAACCCACTCTGTTTAGAACCAACAAGATAGCCAGCACAGTTTGAAAAAAATAGATAGTCGGGCGACCGAATCAGAAAAAATAAAGCTGGAATTTAAAGAATTTTTTCTGAAGTTTTTTCTGGCGTCCTTGGTCGATGCACAAAGATGGCAGCAAAATTTAAACTGAACGAAATCGTTCAACCAGTATCTAAGAAAACAAATGTGCCTTTTGCCTCGATAGACAAAATAAACGACGAATTGGACCGATTTGTGACGACCGGAATCTCATCAAAAGTGGAGTACAGTCAGAGTTGCGCGTGTGTGCAGATCTTTCGACGGGATTAAATGCAGCACTAAAAGATTATCATTACCCAATGCACAGCCCGGAGGAGGTTTTCTCAAAATTAATTGGAGGCAGATTTTTTTTTTCAAAAATAGATCTGAGTGAAGCGTACGTCCAAATACCCGGGGAAGAAGAGAGTTCAAAACTGTTGTGTATAAATACGCATCGCGGTTTATACAAGTTCGAAAGGCTAGCTTTCGGGGTCAAAGTTGTTCCAGCTATTTTTCAGCCACTGATGGATACAATGCTGGGCGAACTTGATTTTTCTATACCTTGACGAAATTCTAATCAACAGTAAAACATTGAACAGCACCGGAAACATGTTCACCAAGTATTTTCGCAAATCCAGGAATATTGGCTTAAAGCGAAAGAGGAAAAATGTATATTTTTTTTTTTTGAGAAAATAAAATACCTGGGTCATGTTATAGACAAGGACGGAAGAAAGTCGGGCCCAAAAAGGGCTACAGCGATTAAGAACATTCCGGCGCCATAAAACGTCAAAACACTACAGAGTATTATGGGACTGGCAAATTGCTACCAAGCTTCTATTTCAGAGATGTATAATTTGCGAGCTCCACTGAATGAACTATTAAAAAAGGATAAGGCCTGGGAGTGGACGCCCGAATACATTCGATAAAATCATTGAAATACTGACGTCAGATTTATTCCTTACGCATTACAACCCGGATTTAGACATAATCGTGGCTAGCGACGCTAGTTCATATGGATTAGGTGAGTGCATTCTTCATATAATGCCGAATGGAACCCATAAACCCATCGCGCATGCATCAAGGATCTTGCTTCCGGCGGAGAAGCAATATTCCCAAATTGAGAAGGAGGCCCTAGCGATAATATTTGCTGTAACCAAGTTCCACCGCTATATACACGGTAGATTGTCCACGTTACAAACGGACCATAAGCCGTTAATTACCATTTTCAGATCATAAAAAAGCCTACCTGTGTATACGGCAAATAGATTACAGAGATGGGGAACGATTTTACTGAACTAAATTTCAAAATGGAGTATTTACCAACAAAAGAGATCTATCACGCGGATGGATTGTTTAGACTGGTGCCAAGACAGAGAGAGCCAATAGAAGACACCGTGATCGCTTCCCTGCAAGAAGAAGGGGATATAAAAGCAATTTTGTGCAACGCGGTTAGAGAGCTCCCGGTGACTCTATATGAAATTAAAAACAGAAGCCACCGAGAATGAATTCATCATCAGTACAAAGGCTAAAATGACGGATGAGAGCGTACATTTTGCGGAGAGCTTTTCATTCTGCAATGATGTACTCATGTACAACAAGAGAGAGTTGTTATCCCAAAGAAATTACAAAAGAGAATTCTAAGGGATTTTCACGTTGGCCATTCGGGGACAACCAGGATGAAGAGTTTGATGTGGAGCTTCGTGTACTGGCCTAGAACTGATCAGGACATTGCGTATGTCGTAAATATGTGTAAAGGCTGTGCCTTGGAGGCAATGGTGCCTCATATCAAACATAGTCCGTGGCCAAAGACAGACTGACCTTGGTCGAGAGAGAGAGAGAGAGAGAGAGAGTACACGTGGATTTTGCGGTCAATTTGGAAGGATTCTACTATCTAATCGTGGTCTACAGTTTTTCCAAGTCGCCCCAAGTAATATGTTGTAAAAACCCCACTACGGAGGTGACAATCAACTTATTGCATGAATTGTTCGCGCGTTTTGAGGTGGTCGATTGTTTGGTTAGCGACAAGGGAACGCAGTTTACGTCATCCGACTTCAAAGAATTCTGCGGGATTTTTCAGATCAGACACATCACGACTCCCCCGTATCATCCTCGGCCAAACGGCAAGGCGGAACGCTTTGTGGACACTCTAAAAAGAGCCCTAAATAAGCATGACATACTCCCACGTTTTTGAAAGTGTACAGAATCATGCCAAACGTGAACATATTATCCTCATTGTCTCTCGCAGAGATGATTTGCACGGAAAGCGAAGTCTGTTTTTGACAAATTACTGCCTAAATAGACCAAACAAAGTCGAGTCATATTTTAAAATGTTTAAAACAACGCATTTTGGGGGGAAATAGAAAAAAAGAATTGGATCTATTGTCATAATCCAAGGACCGGAGTTCTCTCATAAGAGACACCTAAACCAGATTAGGAAAAGACTGTCAGATGACACGAACAGCTCTCCCCAGGTAAAAGAAGTGATGGACGTAATGTACGACACCTTTGACTTTCAAGCAAAGCGGCAGTCTAAAAGGAATATATACATATATATATACATATATACATACATATATACATATATATATATATATATATATATACATATATATACATATATATATACATATATATACATACATATATATATACATACATATACATGCATATATATATACATACATATATACACATATATATACATACATATATACACATATATATATACATACATATATATACATATATACATACATATATATACATATATACATACATACATATATAGGATCAAAATAAACCAAAGTGAAAACTTTTAATAGATGGAACCTATTGTGAAAAGGATTAGCTCAATATACGAGATAGAGCAATAGTAGAGATAGAAGAAAAAAGAGTGATAAATATGCGACGATTGTCCAAATTTATTTCAAATTTCAATTGTTCAATGCAAGGTTGTCAGTAATAAACTAGTGTTTATTTTTCTTTCCTTAAGCCAAGGCTTTTCAAAGATCGAAATCTTATCATCAGAGGAGAAATACAGATGGATAAGTTGGCTTTCGAAAAAACCAAAGTTCAAATATTTGAAAAATATGAGAATTATTATTAAAAATTATTAAAATAATTTTTGTCAAAAAAAACATATTGAATGAAAAGAAAAATTCCGTGAAAAAGATATGCAAATTGTCCGGGTGGTAAGTTTCCGTTGAAAAAGTTCGGTGAAATTGTAGAAAGTGAAGAAAAACTCTTTGCATGGGAGCAGACAAAAATTATTTTAATAATTTTTAATAATAATTCTCATATTTTTCAAATATTTGAACTTTGGTTTTTTCGAAAGCCAACTTATCCATCTGTATTTCTCCTCTGATGATAAGATTTCGATCTTTGAAAAGCCTTGGCTTAAGGAAAGAAAAATAAACACTAGTTTATTACTGACAACCTTGCATTGAACAATTGAAATTTGAAATAAATTTGGACAATCGTCGCATATTTATCACTCTTTTTTCTTCTATCTCTACATACATATATATATATATATATACATATACATGTACTCTTAACTTCGTTAGTGAATGCCCCTTTAAATATAAAATAGCCATTATTAAAAACCTACTAACGCGAGCTAAATTAATCTCTTCCTCCCCTATTCTCTTTCAAAATGAACTTAAAAATATAAAACAAACCCTTGTAAATAATGGTTTCCCTAATTATATTATAGACCAACAAATTAAACTATTTAAAAATAATGCTAGTAACAGTAATAATAATAACAAGAACAATGAATCCATTTCTCCACTCAACAAGACTATCAAACTATTTTACCGTAACCAATTTCGCCATAACTATAAAACAGATGAACAGGTCTTAAAAAATATTATTAATAAAAACGTACTTCCCACCGACCCAAATAAAAAAGTTAAACTAATTATTTACTACAATAAAACTAAAACTACTAATCTTATTATTACAAATAATTCTTCTCCCTCGATTAGAGTCTTGGATAGGACGGGCCTTGTATACGAGTTTAAATGTCCTTTGGGAGACTGTGTCTCCGACAACCAACAAGAACACGTATATATTGGCTCGACCACCACGACTCTGTCCAGGAGGTTGACCATGCATCTATCCGATAATAGTGCTATAGCTAGACACCTTACTAATGAACATTCCTGCCCCCGCTCTCAAATCCGCAAACTTCTCGTAGACAATACTAAAATCCTAGAACATAATACTAATACTCAAAAACTCCACATACTAGAAGCTCTACTCATTAAAACTAAAAAACCCGCTATTAACAAGATTAATTTTAACACTAGCACTAATATACTTAAATGCTTATAATACCTAATAAACATAGTTAAATTTTCCCGCCATAATTAATTATAAATCTCACTCCAGGTCTTTACCTGTTTGTCATTATTCCACTGACGATGGACCCAGACGGTTCAGAAAGTACTCTGGACCAATATGTACACTATGGCAGTTTCATCAGCCAATTTCCTTCCGAGATTAAGATTTTAATCCGGAAAATTGAAGGGATCAACACTAAAATAGCCAGACAAAAATTGTCGGTTATTTTTAATAATACGTGTTTTAAAGAAAAAATGCTGCCTCGATACACATACATATACATACATATATACATATATATACATATACATACATATATATATATATATACATATACATACATATATATATACATACATATATATATACATATATATACATATATATATATACATACATATATATATACATATATATATACATATATATACATATACATACATATATACATATATATACATATACATACATATATATATACATATTTATATATATTTTTTAACATAGTTGACCCCAAACAAGGCAGGCCGCCACTGTAGACGTAAGGGGCTACTGAGAAAAAAGAAAAGGGGGGAAGGTCGGGGGGTCAACCTTAATTGGGATCTGCGCAGCGAGATGTCTGTTTACATTAGTTTTAAATTTCTGCATGTCTGTACTGTCGGGGAAACAGGGGACAGAGAGGGAGTTCCAGAGGCCAGCAGCATTTGAGTAGAAGGCTCTTCGACATCTGGTGACCTCCACAGTGAATGAATGAGATTTAGTTGATGGTCGAGTTTGTGTAGTAGGGGGCACCAGAGTAGCCAGTTCATCGGAGCATAATCCATTGAAGTATTTGTAAAAGCAGCACAAGGATGCTACATTGCGGCGATGAGACAGGGACTGGAGCTTGGTTGACAGTGAGGGACCCATTAGGGTGGCGATTCTTTTTTGAATCTTGTCAAGGAGGGAGAGACTAGTAGATGATGCACCAGCCCAGAATTGACAACAATACTCCATGCATGGGCGGATAGTGGCTTTGTAGAGATACAGGATAATGTCAGGTGTGAGGAGTTTACTAGCACGGGAGAGGAAGCCAACACTCTTTGCGGCAGCCTTGGCAATGTCTTCAATGTATTTGTTCCAATTCATGTTACCTGTGAAGGTTAGGCCGAGGAGTTTGAATGATGAACTCTCGGGTAGGGTGTTATTTTCCATGACAATCGGTAGTTGAAGAGGTTTCTTGTAGTTATTGAAGGAAAGGAGCTATGTCTTAGCGGCATTAAAAGTTACCAACCATTTATGACCCCAATCCACTACAGCCTGGAGGTCATTTTCTAAAGATTCAGCCAATGCCTCGGATAAGATCGCGTCGGTTTTGCTAACATGGTGAGAGTAAAGCATGGTGTCGTCAGCAAATAAACCAATCTCAGACTCTATGCCATCAGGGAGATCGTTTATATAGATTCGCAACAACAAAGGTCCAAGGATAGATCCCTGGGGTACACCAGCATTTATGTCATGTTGCTTAGATTAACGGCCATCGAGGACAACCTGGATTTTTCTTTTGTGTAGGAAGGATCTAATTATATTAAGTAATTGCCCAGTAATACCGTATGAGCGTATTTTCAGGAGAAGCCCTTTATGCCATACCTTGTCAAAGGCCTTGGATATATCAAGCGCTACTGCCCTAGCTTCTCCTGCCTTGTCGAGTGTATGATACATGCGTTCAGAGATGACCGTTAGGATGTCTGCAGTAGATCGTGCTTGTCTAAATCCATACTGGCGGTCAGAAAGAAGTTTAGCATTAACTAAGTGCCGTACTATCGCTAGATTGATTAAGGATTCAAAGATTTTAGCAAAGATCGGCAGTAGACTGATTGGGCGATAGATGTGAGGATCGGTTCTATTTCCAGAATTCTTGTAGACTGGTACCACAGAGGCAATTTTCCAGTTATCGGGGAAGCAAGATTCAGCTAGGCATTTATTGTAGAGTTTGGAGAGGACAGGGGCCAGTTCAGCAGAACATTTATTTATTACTATTACAGATATAAGATCAGCCCCACAAGCTTTGGAGGTGTCAAGGTTTTTCATGATGTCTCTGACCTGGGATGGGGTGATGACCAGGTTATCAAGTGTGGGTTCGGTCCGCAAAGGGAATTTAGGGAGGGGGTGTTTATCTGAGTCCAAAATAGAGTCAGAAGCGAAGCGCTGGGCAAGTAGTTCAGCCTTATCAGTGGCCGTGCAAACGACATCATTGTGGTTTGATAGTGGGGGGGATCGTTGATTGACCATTATTCACTACACTATTATAGATTTTCCAGAAATCACGAGTACCTAATTTCTGTGTCTGGATGCGTTTTTCTGTTAACTCATTATACCTTCTCTTCACTTCACCTATCACGGTCTTGCAATTATTTCTTGACTCTATAAATTTATGTCTATTAGTAACTGACTTATGGCGACCCAATTTACGGAATGTTTGTTGCCTCTCAGAAATGGCAGCTGCACATTCCGAGGTGAGCCATTGTGGAGAGTGGGGCTTGCTAAAGAATGTTCGGACATAGGCTTCAATGCCTGCTTTGACCCATTCAGTTAATTCGTTTGCACACTGACAGTTAATGTTTTTGTTAGGTTAAGTTATTACTATTATTAGTTTAGAGACTTTAATATTTTTTAAATTTTTTGATTTATTTATCCAGGTAGGTAGAAGAGTACCTTATCTTGTCTTTAGTAATATTTATTTGTTGCACATTTGTTTTTTCACCCCTTTTTTTATTTCGGCGTTTAACGATTGAAACTTGCTTATAACTTTTTTTTTTTGCTTTTTGACTTAAATAGAAAAAAAAAGTTGTTTGTGGATGCTGAGTTTACGTGACTGAAATAGAATTTTAACATTTTTTAGTAAAAAAAACTAAATTATTTTTTAATTAAGTTTTTTTTTAAGAAAGAAATTAAAATTCTCACTTACACATGACAAAAATGATCTTAGTAAAAAAATGACAGCACAAGGGAAATAACTCTGTTTTACTTAAAACCGGTGTTCGTTCGTTAATTTTTGGTACCTTAATGGTTATAAACGTCTCGTACTAGTTGTCCGAAAAGTTCGCGCCGAAATACAATTAAAAAAATTGTGTATAGGCGATAAATATCGTTTCTTGTTGTTGTTTCTGTTAAATATTAGTAAATTTGGAACAATTTCGAGTTAAAATCTAATTAGTTTTACGCATGGAAGTTTAAGAAGAACACGCTTCGCTAATGGAGTCGTCAAAGAAACAAACGAAAGTTGTAAGAAGTACATTTTTTAGTAAAAGTTTACGATAAGCCCCCCCCCCCCGATAAACCACCTGTGCGCATGCGTCAAAATGATACTAGTTTGCTTACACAAACTATCGAAAACTCATGGGGATATATTTGTGAATATTTACTTAGAAAAGAACACAAAGACGTTTTTACTGCACTAGTAAATAAAATTAACCATTTGTATCCTGTTTAAATTTAGTTTTTTTTTTTATTTTTCATTTACATCCAATAGCGCTTTCATTTATGCGCTTCCGTTTGTTGGCGCATGTGCACAGCCCGGGACCCTTACCGTAAACTTTTACCTTTTTTTTTTTTTTTTTTTACATGATTCACCCCAAACAAGGCAGGACGCCACTGTAAACGTAAGGGGCTACTGAGAAAAAGGAAAAGGGGGGAAGGATTGGTGGTTCAGCTTAAATTGGGATCTGAGCAGCGAGATGTCTGTTTACATTAGTTTTAAATTTCTGCATGTCAGTACTGTCGGGGAAACAGGGGGCAGGGAGGGAGTTCCAGAGGCCAGCAGCACGAGGAAAGAAGCTATTTGAGTAGAATGCTCTCCGGCATCTGGGGACCTCCACAGTGAATGAATGAGATTTAGTAGAATGTCGAGTTAGTCTAGTGAATTTACGTCGAGGGGGCACCAGAGCAGCACACTCATCAGAGCATAATCCATTGAAATATTTGTAAAACAAACACAAGGATGCTACATTGCGGCGATGGGACAGGGGCTGGAGCTTAGCTGACAGTGAGGGACCTATTAGGTTGACTACTCTTTTTTGGACTTTGTCAAGGAGGGAGAGACTAGTAGATGATGCACCAGCCCAGATGTGGCAACAATACTCCATGCATGGGCGAATGGTGGCTTTGTAGAGATACAGGATAATGTCAGGTGTAAGGAGTCCACTAGCACGGTAGAGGGAGCCAACCTTCTTTGCGGCAGCCTTGGCAATGTCTTCAATGTATGTGTTCCAATTCATGTTACCTGTGAAGGTTAGGCCAAGGAGTTTGAATGATGAACTCTCAGGTAGGGTGTTATTTGCCATGACAATCGGTGGATGGAGAGGCTTCTTGTACTTGTTGAAGGAAAGGAGCTTTGTCTTTGCGGCATTAAAAGTCACCAACCATTTATGGCCCCAATCCACTACAGCCTGGAGGTCATCTTCTAAGGATGCAGCCATTGCCTCAGATATGATCGCGTCTGTTTTGCCAACATGGCGAGAGTAAAGCGTGGTGTCGTCAGCAAATAAACTGATCTCAGACACTATGTCATCAGGGAGATCGTTTATATAGATCAGGAACAACAAAGGTCCAAGGATAGATCCCTGGGGCACACCAGCATTTATGTCATGTTGCTTAGATGAACGGCCATCGAGGACAACCTGGATTTTTCTTTTGTTTAGGAAGGATCTAATTATATTAAGTAGTTGCCCAGTAATACCGTATGAGCGTATTTTCAGGAGAAGCCCTTTATGCCATACCTTGTCAAAGGCCTTGGATATATCAAGCGCTACTGCCCTAGCTTCACCTGCCTGTCGAGAGTATGATACATGCGTTCAGAGATGACTGTTAGGATGTCTGCAGTAGATCGTGCTTGTCTAAATCCATACTGGCGGTCAGATAGAAGTTTAGCATTGTTTAAGATTAACTAGTTTACATTTTTACTGAAAAACTAAATTATTGATGTAATTGTAGCAATTAGTGTGAATAGTGACGAATCATATATATATATATTTGTTTGCCGTCATTTCTTCCCGGAGGGTGTACAACCCAAGTTATTAAGAATTCATCCAAAACGTGCTTGTTGGTGTAAGGGCAGATAACTCTATTCGGTTTTTGTTTGTTGGTCGCATTGAACAGGATAATCTCCTAAACTAATGAACGGATCATTATGAATTTTGGAATATATATATATATATATTCTAGGCAACACGGCACATTATTTTTTTACTATTTAGGAGGTACAATAAAGAAAATATTTGAAAAATAAGTTAGATCCAAAAAATTTTATGTAGAAAAAAATTGCTCTGCATCAAGTTTTGAGTTACATTTTTAAAAGGATTGGTGAGCGCGTGAGCGTTAACTTATCATTATGGAATATGTACTTACGGCAATCGGGTGAATTATGTAGGTCCATTATTTTGTTTTGTAAACTATACAATTTAGGGGGGCTCAAAACTTCCCAAAGAAAGTAAAAACATCAAAATTTTAAACTAATTCTACCTGTGTATATATAAAATTGATTACAAATCCCTTTTACATTTCTTCTTTTAGGTTTAATCGATATTGACATAGCTTCTCATCTTTACAAGGACTCTAAAGCTGCCTCTGACAATCTGGTCTTTTTTTTGCTCACGCTAATCACACTCTGCAACTTCCCTGTGGGTCCTTGTTAGATGACTTATTTCAACCAGCTATGGCAAGAATTTCTTTTTACCTAAGCCTATAAAGATCCACATCGCACTCACTCACTCACACTCATCGTCTATGTTCCTTTTGACAAACGATTCAACACTGTTTGGCTGTCTTTATGCTAAGTTTTCAATGATCACATTTGCCACTGTTTACGGTCTTGCCTAATGGTTTCCTTCCTTGATCACCCTTTTCTTTGCTGTCCATTCTTACGTCTTTGGTTGATATACTACACGCTCAGCCAGCAATAAACCCAGTCGAAATTTCAGTAAACCGCAATTATTATTGAAACTAATATTATTAAGACGTAATATCAATTTTCAGTAAATTTGTAGATTAATTAATACCTACGGCTAAATAACTTTCACCCCTGCTGAAAATAAGATTCTCCCTTTTTTAGGTGATTACGTATGACAACCTGAGAAACTTGATGGAAAAGGTGTAGTAGTAACTGAAGAGTGACCCCACCTATCTTGCTCAAGGGTGTCCGAGGCAGTATAGTGCCGTGCCCAAGAGAAATACTATTTAACTCATAGATGGGGCACTGACATGTTCTAACACTCTGAAGCAGATTATACTTGTGAGTAGTGGTGACTCCACCCATCCATGCAGATCAAAATCCCCCTTCGAGGTCGATTGTTTTGTTGGGTCATCAGGTAAGGATTAGCAGATGCTTTAAAGAGAAAGGTTGTCACATGCCAACATGTAAACATACAACTGTGGCTCTACATCATCCAATTACCATGGTTTTTTAACCACCGATTGCCGTGGCTAATAACACCCTTACCTGAGAGCTCATCATTCAAACTACTCGACCTAACATTCAAAGATAAAATTAATTGGAAAAAATATATAGAAGACATTGCCAAGACTGCTGCAAGAAAGGTGGGCTCCCTCTATCCAGCTAGAAAACTTCTCAAACCTGCCAGTTTCCTATACCTCTACAAAGTCACCATTCGCCCATGCATGGAATATTGTTTCCACATCTGGGCTGATGCATCAACGACTACCCTATCTCTCTCTCTTTTAGACTTTTCACTATCTGGATTTGCAGAATTCCTTGCAGATTTTCCCTAATTCAAAATGTAATATATATATATATATATATATATATATATATATATATATATATATATAATACAAAATTCAATATACATATTTAATATATTGTATATCCATAGAAACATAAGCAGATGAAACAAGAACAACAAAAAAGTATTTTGTTTTGTTTTAAATTCGGACTTCATTTTTTTAAATAGAGTACTTAAAAACGAACTAATGTGTTTTTAGATTCAATTTCTATTTTTTTTACCATTGGGTAGTTTGAACACATATCCTAAAACGATTATTCATTTACTCAAAAGTATGCCATCCAAAAGGTTCATAAAAATAAAATTATGGCAGGGTTTAAAGGAAGATCATTCTAGTTGGTCATCATGATTTTGAGAATTATTAAATTTTTAGAAAAGGAAATGGACTATACAAAGAATAAGGACCCTGGAAATTGAAAGACGAAAAAGAGACAGAATTCAGTCTACACCGGTTGACATTGATAATAAAGCGGTTTTCGTCGGTTTTCCTCAATATTCCTTAAAATAAATATTTACCTATAGGGAAATATTTATTTTAAGAAATATTTATTAAATATTTATTTTTAATGTAGGATGCGTTTTTTTTTATTTACAAAACTTTTCAATAATCGAACGAAACATTGCAAAATTCTCGTTCTAAAATGTTTTTGTGTCACTATTTACTTGCCTCCCTACGAGGGCAGAATGCATAAAATCAAATCTTATAGGGTGCGTCATTTTTTGTTATAATACGTTTTAATAAACAAAGAAAATTCTATTTTTCGTGTTGTGTATTTTAAGATAAAGAGGAGGAGATATATTAAATATTCATTTTTTTATGTAGGGTGCATTTTATTTACTTACAAAACTTTTTAATAATAAAACGAAAGATATACATTTTTTTAGTCGACGTACTTGACTACTTTCCGTTTTGCCTCCCCATGAGTGCGGATAATAGGTTTCCAAATTGAGGGTTAGCCTTGGCTTCCTTACAGACTCTTTAATATAGAAGAGAGGGTTAAAGTTAGGCTTTTCTCCCGTACAGACTCTTTCTCATAGAAGAAAGGGTTAGGGTTAGGCCTGTCTTCCTTACAGTCTATTTCTTATAGAAGAGAGGGTTTGGGTTAGGCTTGTCTTCCTTGCAGTCTATTTCTTATAGAAGAGAGGGTTTGGGTTAGGCTTGTCTTCCTTACAGTCTCTTTCTAATAGATGAAAGGATTAGGGTTAGGCTTTTCTTCCTTACAGCCTTTTCCCCATAGAAAAGAGGGTTAGAGTAAGTCTTGTCTTCCTTACAGCCTCTTTTTCACAGAAGAGAGAGTAAGAGTTAATCTTGTCTTCCTTACATCCTCTGACTCATAGAAAAAGGGTCAAGCTTTTCCTCCCTACAACCTTTTTCTCATAGAAGAGAGAGAGAGAGTTAATCTTGTCTTCTTTCCATGCTTTTTTCTCATAAAAGAGAGGGTTAGTATTCGGATTCTTTTTCTTTACAACCTCTTTCTCATAGAAGAGAGGGTAACATTTAGGCTTGTCTTCCTTAAAGCATCTTTCTGCTAAAAGAGAGAATTAGGTTTTAACTTTTCTTCCTGACAGCCTGTTTCTCATAGAAGAGAGGGTTCGAAATAAGATTGTCTTCCTTACAGCCACTTTCTTACGAAAAAGAGGTTTAGAGTTAAGATCGTCTTCTTAACAGCCTCTTTCTCATAGAAGAGAGGATTTGGGTTAGACTTCTCTTCTTTACACGCTCTTTCTTATAGATAAGACGATTGGGGTAAGGCTTTTCGTTTTAACAGTATCTTTCTCATAGAATAGAGGGTTACAGTTAAGCTTGTCTTCAATACAACCTCTTTCTCACAGAAGAGAGAGTTAGTATTTAACTTGTCTTCCTTACATCATCTTTCTCATTAAAGAGGTTAGCCTTAAGCTTGTCTTCCTTAGAGGCTTTTTTCATAGAAGAGATGGTTAGAGTTAAGCTTGTCTTCCTTACAGCCTCTTTCTCATAGAAGATAGGGTTAAAGTTAAGCTTGTCTTACTTGCCGTCTCTTTCTCATAAAAGAGAGGGTTAGGCTTGTCTTTACAGCCTTTTTCTCATAGAAAAGAGGGTTATGGTTTTGCTTGTCTTCTTCACGGCCCTTTCTCATAAAAGAGGGTGTTAGAGTTAGGCCGGTCTTTCTTACAGTCTATTTCTCATAGAACAGTAGGTTATAGGAGGCTTGTCTTCCTTACAGGCTCTTTCTTATAAAAGTTAGGGTTAGGCTTGTCTTCCTTACAGGCTCTTTCTTATAAAAGTTAGGGTTAGGCGTGTCTTCCTTACAGCCGCATTCTCATAAAAGAGATTGTTAGAGTAAGGATTGTCTTCCTTACAGCCTCTTTCTTATAGCTGATAAGGTTAAGGTTAAGTTTGTCTTCCTTATAGCCTCTTTATCTTTAGAGTTATAGTGGTCTTCATCACAGCCTCTCTCTCAAAACAGAGAGTGTTAGAGTTAGGCTTGTCTTCTTTACAGCCTGTTTCACATAGAAAAGAGGGTTAGGGTTACGCTTGTCATCTTTACAGCTTCTTTCTTATAGAAGAGAGGTTTACAGCAATGCTTGTCTTCGTTACAGCCTCTTTCTAAAAAAAGAGAGGGTTAGAGGTAGGCTTCTCTTCCCTACAACCTCCTATTAATAGAAGAGAAATTTATGGTTTTGCTTGCCTCTTTCTCATAGTAAAGAGAGTTAGGCTTGTTTTTCTTACAGTTTCATTCCCATAATAGGGAGGGTTAAGATCACGCTTGTGTTCCTTTCTTTCTCAAAAGAGAGGGTTAGAGTTCGGCTTCTCATCCTTCCAGCCTCTTTCTAATAGAAGAGATGGTCAGGGTAAGGTTTCCTTTCCTTACAGCTTTATTCCCATAGAAGAAAGGGTTAGGGTAAGGCTCCTCTTTCGCAAAGAAAAGAGTGTAAGGGTTAGGCTTCTTTTCCTTACAGCCCTTTTCTCATAACAGAGAGGGTTAGAGTTTGGCTTTTCTTCATTACAGCTTCTTTCTCAATGAAAAGTAGGTTAGTGTTATGCTTGTCTTCCTTACATCCTTTTTCCTATATAAGAGAGGGTTAAGCTTAGGCTTCTCTTCCTTACAGCTTCTTTCTCATAGAAGAGTGAGTTAGGGTCAGGCTTGTCATCCTTAAAGCCTCTTTCTTGAAGAAGGGTTAGGGTCATGTTTGGTGTCCTTACAGCCTCCTTCTCATAAAAGTGAGGGTTAGGCTATATTCCTTACAGCCTCTTTTTCATATAAGAGAGGGTAAGAGTATGGCTTGTCTACTTTACAGCTTCTTTCTCATAGAAGAGGTTAGGATTAGGCTTGTCTTCCTTATAGACTTTTTCACATAGAAAAGAGGATTAGGGTTAGGCTTCTCTTCCTTACAGCCTCTTTCTCATAAAAGACGGTTAGAGTTTGGCTTCTCTTCCTTACAGCCTCTTTCTCATAGATAAGAGGGTTAGGGTTGGGCTTCTCTCTCATACAGGATGCTTTTTTTTCCTGGTAAGTGTTTTAATGTAGTCTTTCTTGTAAAATATTCAAATTAAAAACTAATATAAATAATGTTTCTTTCTTCCTCTGTGTATCTAAAACTAAACTTTACTCATTTGTTGAAAACATGCGGCGAGGCTGCTTCTGTGATGACTACAACATGGTGGTTTTCAAGCCCAATATTAACAAACTCTTGTTGAGTCTTCGTCTTAAATAATCAAATTCTAACCAGTTTAAAACATTGTTACGAATGTTTACGGTGTTGATTCACAGTCAACCATATAAACGCATCAACGCTTATCCTTGAGTGGTCTTTAAGCCTTGATAAGTGGTGAACAGTTATAAAAAGTATCTTTCAGGCGCATTGATTTGTGTATAGTCATTAGTTTTCTGGTTCCTTGAGCCATGTAGCTTAGTTCTTCTTTTGTACAGTTTATGAATGGTTCAGGCTATATTATTATTATTACTACTAGTGGGACCCGTGTAAATTACACGAAATGATGTGGTTGAAAGCACAATGCAAACTGTCAAACACTGGAAACAGATATAGAAAATGTAGAGGATATACATATGGTATTACTAATACTACATACAACATCATTAAAAATGTAAATTTACTAGCTAAAAGGTTAATAAACAAAGACACATGTATTGATTTGCATTGTGGAAATAACAGCATTTAATTCCACACATATGTTGGGTTGTGATATTGTGTATAATATCAATATATACTCACATTGTTAGTTTTAATATAAAGATTTTATTTGTATGAGAAAAATATACATTTGCTCAATATCACAAACATCTTAGAGTTAGAAATTTATTTACTGAAAGACAGAGAGAAGATAGAGAGAAGCATAGAGTAATAGTACTTGCACTTGAGTGCTGTTAAATAGATAGAGAGAAGATAGAGAGAAAATAGAGCCTTCCCCTAATAGTACTTGCACTTGAGAGGGGGCTTATCTCAACATGTCCGAGTGCTGTTAAATCTTGCTAGAGAAGGTCATATTATATATTATACTATGACAGAAATGACATCACTCCTCGACTTCAACCATCTATCGAGGTTACACTCTAACCTCATACCCGTCAATAATTTAGCAAATACGTCATTCACTCTGGGACGCCTAAAGAATTCCGTTCTCTTCTATCTAGAATGAGACATAGGCTCTCATTCTGCTTCATCCGTTTCTTATACACTAAACTTGTGTTTATATTTTCCACTTCTTTAACGAAGGCAATTATCTTTCTTCTTTTTTTCTATTATATCTATATACTAGACGATAAACAGAAACCACCTTTTTTTAATAATCAGCCCACTAATTAGTGTGTAAGATAACTTTACTGGTATATTTAACGCTTTTAAATCCTTTTGTCTCCCAACATGCATCACAACTCCTGGCCCATTAGTCTGATCAATTCATCTCTTAAACCGGTCTCATATACTTTTTTCTACCCTTCTTCATAAGGAGCTCCAATTATTTTAAAGCTTACCCATCTCACAGTTTTAAGTACACGCTAACTGTTGGACGCCGTTTGCAACATCACATCCAACTACAAAGACACGTCTACAATTTGTTAGCACTATTCCTTAAACTTACCTTATACCATTTAGAGATAAACCAGTGTGATACATCCGTAGATGCAAATATTTCACAAAATGGCTGTGACACGTCTTGTCATTCATTATTGGTCTCAGCACATCTGTGTATGTGGGTGTATGTTTAAATTCCTCCAAATAGCTACGCGCGATCAAACTCGTTTAGCTTCATAATTTCTAGCAACAGTGAACGTTTCTCATTAAACTCAGGTCGATTGAGGAAAATGACGAGACTTTCTGGGTCATATTGTATTGATTTACTCCTCTCTAGGAGTTAGGCACAAGGCCAGTTTTTATCTTACTCCCACAAGTAAGATGTGACCCAAGGTCGGGTCGGAAAAGTGGGGTTTAAAAATTGCCTGGGCAGCCCCGTCGGCATTCCCCGGTAGGGGCGCCTCAGGCAGTAAGCAATAAACTTACTTCTCCCCAAAGAGGGGAGGCGAAGCCTGGGAGGGTGGACCTCCTAGAACTGCACAGGACAGACCCATAGACCAGCGTAAATCAATGCCCGAAGGCCAAAACAATACCAGTCTATGGGGTGCAGTATCCATCGGAACAGATACTACACTTTGATCTTAGCCACAAGGCCAAGATTGTAGCCATTAATCAATCCAGACAAAATTCCATTCTGAAACAAATTATCTTTCATTCGCCCACGTCCTATCTTGATTAAATTATTTAGTTGACTACGATTTTAAATTATTTGTACTTAATCTGTTTTTCTAAAGTAAGTAATCGATTAGTTCTGTCTTTCTCTCTCTTATAAAAAATTAACACAATAAATTACAGCAAACTCTCTGAATTATAATAGAATTTATAAAAACATTTTTTTTAAATGGATAAAATGAATTGCAGTTTTCACAAACTGCACACAATATTTCACTATCGTAAAGTAACCTAGTATTACAAGAAACACTATGCATCATGCATTGCATCATGCATTGCATGCAAAAATACATTTTCTCATTTCATTTTTCTAAGAGAAACGGAAATGCAACCTGCAAGGTTGTCACTTATAGCTGACGCAAAATATAGTTTCTTTTGCAACCGACAAGGTACAACTTGCATTTTTGTGCAAAAATATTCACTTTTTCTTCAATACAAAAAATATGTAAATATCACACACGCAAATTGTACAAAAAATAGCTCTTATGATTACTAGAATGATTGAAATCTTTTTAAGATTCCAGTTTCTTTTGTAAGACCTTGGTATTTAGTTATCTTCTCGTATTTAAACCAGCATCATTAGTTACATTGATTTCAACTAGGATTGCTATTCTGTCTTTCTTGTCCCATATCACTATGTCAGGTTTTAAAAAATCCGATTTCTAGCTGTAAGAATTGCATCCTCATAGTGGCTGGTGTATGACTTTTGCCAAACAGTTCTTTCTAGTATATGCTGAAAGGAATTGCTGCTACAATTTTTTATAGATGGTCCAGTAAAGATTGTTACACACTCCATTGTGTTGCATTACTTTCCAGTGTGTACATGCATGTGCGTTTTCAATTTAGATTTCACAGGAAAAATAGTTTCTCGCCAGTGTGGATACATATGTGACATTTGAACTGCGATTTCTGAGAAAATGAAGATCCACAAATTTCACATGAAAATGGTTTCTCACCAGTGTGTATACGCATATGTCTTTTCTGTGTTGATCGTTGAGAAAATGATTTACCACATATTTCACAGGAAAATGGTCTCTCTCCAGTGTGTATACGCATGTGACATTTCACGTCTGATTGCTGAGTGAATGAAGATCCACATATTTCACAGGAAAACTGTTTGTCTCCAGTGTGTTTACTCATATGCCCTTTCAAATGTGGTTTCTGATGAAACGAAGATCCACATATTTCACATGAAAATGGTTTCTCCCCAGTGTGTATACGCATGTGGCATTTCAAATGTGGTTTCTGAGAAAACGAAGCTCTGCATATTTTACATGAAAATGGTTTCTCACCAGTGTGTATAAACTTGTGCTTATTCAACGCTGATTTATAAGTAAAGGAAGTTCCACATATTTCACATGAAAATGGTTTCTCTCCAGTGTGTATACGCATATGTCCTGTCAGTGTTGACCGTTCTGAAAATGAATCGGCACATATTTCACAGGAAAATGGTTTTTCACCAGTGTGTATAAACATGTGCTTATTCAATGCTGATTTATAAACGAATGAAATTTCACATATTTCACATGAAAATGGTTTCGTCCCAGTGTGGAGATGCATATGTCCTTTCAGTGTTGATTGTTGAGAAAATGAATCACCACATATTTCACAGGAAAATGGTTTCTCCCCAGTGTGTATACGCATGTGACGTTTCACGTGTGACTGCTGAGTGAATGAAGATTGACATATTTCACAGGAAAATCGTTTTTCTCCAGTGTGTATACTCATATGCCCTTTCAAATGCGGTTGCTGAGAAAACGAAGCTCCGCATATTTTACATGAAAATGGTTTTTCTCCAGTATGCATAAATTTGTGCCTATTCAAGTTTGATTCATAAGAGAATGAATTTCCACATATTTCACATAAAAACGGTGTCTCCCCAGTGTGTAAACGCATGTGGCATTTTAACTCTGGTTTCCGAGAAAATGAAGATCCACATATTTCACATGAGAATGGTTTCTCCCCAGTGTGTATACGTATGTGGCATTTTAACTGCTGTTTTGTAGAAAACGAAGATCCGCATATTTCACATGTAAATGGTTTTTCACGAGTGTGTTTAAAATTGTGATTTTTCAATGCTGATTTATAAGGGTATGAAGTTCCACATATTTCACATGAAAATGGTTTCTCTTTAGTGTGTTTACACATATGTCCCTTCAGTGTTGATTGTTCAGAAAATGAATCACCACATATTTCACAGGAAAATGTTTCCCCCCAGTGTGTATATGTATTTGACGTTTCATGTGTGATTCCTGATTGAATGAAGATCGACATTTTTCATGTTAAAACTGTTTGTCACCAGTGTGTATACTTTTTAAATTTTTTTTATCCTTTTGTTCTTGCTGGGGATGGGGCATCATACTAATATGACTTTTCAAATGCAGTTAGTGAGAAAATGTTTTCTCTTTAGCATGTATGAACTTGTACTTTTTCAATGTTGATTTATAAGAAAATAAAGTCCATACATTTCACATGAAATTGGGTTCTTTTTTTGTTTCATTTTACTTCAGTCGAAGTTCTCAGAAATCAAGGGGCCCATTTCCTGGGGTTAATACTTTATCTCTATATGAGATACATAGATATTCGAATATTATATTAAAGTTCTCCTTTATTTCTCAAACGTTGAGTTAGTAAAGAAGTTAAGAACATTAATTTTCCTCTCCCCCAACTGACCAGTTAACTATGTTATAGTATATCTTTCTTATGGTCTATTGGTCTTACCGGATTCCAAGACAAGAATTCATCTAGTCTGGTAGAGTATCCAGCTGAGTGCTGTTACTTGAGGTAACATTACGTGGAGAAGGTGCACTATTTCTTGTATGAGCCAGTGTATAGCCGTGTCGAGGGGATGTTATTTGGACTTTGAATACTATGTTATTTTGAATAAGTCAGGGTTTGCTTGTAGGGTGAAGTAACTTCATGTCAGGTTGTGCTGACAAACCCTTGTACAGAGAGACTGAAGACACTCGAGGACGGTTTCTAGTAGGTAATTCAAACTCTCTAGTAGGTAATTCAAACACTTTTCTCTTGTAGGTGTTTTCGCATGTTTTGTCAAATTGGATTTATCTGGAAAGGAAGATAGCCAAAGTTTCCATTCTGTGGCTTATCTGTAAATAAAAAAAAAAATGTATTAATACGAATGAATGTAATTTTATTATTTATTATTATAAAAACGTCAATTCATGTTTAAGCAGAAATTCTGGAAGAATAAATGTTTATATTAATGTTCAAAAAGCCTTAATTAATGCTTTTGTTACCAAAATATCAAATAATTTGAATATTATGTATTTTTACAAAAAATCTGCCAGGTTTAGGGTTAGGGAGATATTAATGAAGGCGATTTTGTCTAGAGTAATAAGAAGAGTTGAATAGGTTAATATATATCTGAATCTTTAATCACTTGTCTCAAGCACCAACAATTCGTATATGAACAGAACCATTTTAGCCAAACAAAACAAGAAAACGATGACCGAAAATTTGTCTTAATATTATGAAAGTTTTCTATATCTTCACAATACTTTGAACAGATAAAACATTGTTTCAGTATTGTAATGAACAGGTAAAACATTGTTTCAGTATTGTAATGAACAGGGAAAACATTGTTTCAGTATTGTAATGAACAGGGAAAACATTGTTTCAGTATTGTAATGAACATGGAAAACATTGTTTCAGTATTGTAATGAACAGGTAAAACATTGTTTCAGTATTGTAATGAACAGGGAAAACATTGTTTCGGTATTGTAATGAACAGGTAAAACATTGTTTCAGTATTGTAATGAACAGGGAAAACATTGTTTCAGTATTGTAATGAACAGATAAAACATTGTTTCAGTATTGTAATGAACAGGTAAAACATTGTTTCAGTATTGTAATGAACAGATAAAACATTGTTTCAGTATTGTAATGAACAGGGAAAACATTGTTTCAGTATTGTAATGAACAGGTAAAACATTGTTTCAGCATTGTAATGAACAGGGAAAACATTATTTCAGTATTGTAATGAACAGGTAAAACATTGTTTCAGTATTGTAATGAACAGGGAAAACATTGTTTCAGTATTGTAATGAACAGATAAAACATTGTTTCAGTATTGTAATGAACAGGGAAAACATTGTTTCAGTATTGTAATGAACAGGGAAAACATTGTTTCAGTATTGTAATGAACAGGTAAAACATTGTTTCAGTATTGTAATGAACAGGGAAAACATTGTTTCAGTATTGTAATGAACAGGGAAAACATTGTTTCAGTATTGTAATGAACAGGTAAAACATTGTTTCAGTATTGTAATGAACAGGGAAAACATTGTTTCAGTATTGTAATGAACAGGTAAAACATTGTTTCAGTATTGTAATGAACAGGGAAAACATTGTTTCAGTATTGTAATGAACAGGTAAAACATTGTTTCAGTATTGTAATGAACAGGGAAAACATTGTTTCAGTATTGTAATGAACAGGGAAAACATTGTTTCAGTATTGTAATGAACAGATAAAACATTGTTTCAGTATTGTAATGAACAGGTAAAACATTGTTTCAGTATTGTAATGAACAGGTAAAACATTGTTTCAGTATTGTAATGAACAGATAAAACATTGTTTCAGTATTGTAATGAACAGGTAAAACATTGTTTCAGTATTGTAATGAACAGATAAAACATTGTTTCAGTATTGTAATGAACAGGGAAAACATTGTTTCAGTATTGTAATGAACAGGTAAAACATTGTTTCAGCATTGTAATGAACAGGGAAAACATTGTTTCAGTATTGTAATGAACAGGTAAAACATTGTTTCAGTATTGTAATGAACAGGGAAAACATTGTTTCAGTATTGTAATGAACAGATAAAACATTGTTTCAGTATTGTAATGAACAGGGAAAACATTGTTTCAGTATTGTAATGAACAGGGAAAACATTGTTTCAGTATTGTAATGAACAGGTAAAACATTGTTTCAGTATTGTAATGAACAGGTAAAACATTGTTTCAGTATTGTAATGAACAGGGAAAACATTGTTTCAGTATTGTAATGAACAGGGAAAACATTGTTTCAGTATTGTAATGAACAGGGAAAACATTGTTTCAGTATTGTAATGAACAGGTAAAACATTGTTTCAGTATTGTAATGAACAGGGAAAACATTGTTTCAGTATTGTAATGAACAGATAAAACATTGTTTCAGTATTGTAATGAACAGGTAAAACATTGTTTCAGTATTGTAATGAACAGGTAAAACATTGTTTCAGTATTGTAATGAACAGGTAAAACATTGTTTCATTGACCTTTCTTGTACTAATAACTTGTGATCTTAATCTCTGAACTCTTGATAATGTAGCCTGACCTGTCTTGTATGTATCAATAACTTGTGATCTCAATCTTGTATGTGTCTTAATCTCTGAACTCTTGATAATGGCTAAATGGTAAATAATATAGTTTAAACTTGATAACAAGAAAATTCTAAAACATAATTAATAAATTCAACATTAATAAACATAGAAGTTATTTATATTTTGCATGATTAATATAAAAATTTATAATATAATAATAAATAATATAATGTAATGCATGATTTATTGTAATGCCATTTGCAAGTTTTTCAACCAATTATTGAATGGAGTATAAATAAATTTGATTCTTCCATTGTTCCTATTTACATTAAATATTTCATAAAATAAAATTCTTTTTTGCAGTTTACTTAAGCAATAGTTAGGGTTAGGGTTGGAATTTACTTAAGCAATAGTACATACATTTTACAACGAACAGACATCTTCCATAATGCTTCCATTCACTTATAATACCTCTCACGTATCCATAGAACTTGCGTCCACTCAGACTTGTCATTCATGCATAATTACATTATCGAGTATTAAATGAAATATTTAAATATTATAAAACAATATGTCTGAAAAACTTTGATCTCTAAAAACACAACTTCATCAGTTTTTTGTTCCATCAATATTCTTAGACACCTAAAACAGTGTGATTTAATTCCAAATTTGGAAAAGATAAAAAATCACATCATTTACAATGATCTGATTCATTAGGTAAAACTAAATTATCCCCTTCTTTAGGCCAGTCTAGAAGGTCAAGAAATAAGTGATGTATTTGTTTTTCAGCATTAAGCGTTTTAAGGAGTCTAATTTATTAGAGTCTAAAATTAAGGGCTGAACCAAAAAGAAATGATTATGAATCAAATTCAATACAAATCTGAAATATTTCAATTTTCAATTTTTGCACCCATATTATGCCCCCAAAACTTTTTTAAATACTCTATAGAAACTGAAATTTGGAAAATATTTATTGATGTCTAATATATATTGGAAAACTTTCACAAAATTCGGAGGTGTTTGAATGTTGACGAAAGACTTCCCCCTTTTTGCCCAAATGTCTAAAATTGATAATGATCAGTTAATTAGTTGAGAAGTGAATCCAGTACATACATGTATATAAACATATACATCCATATATATATATATGGTGAGAGAGTGAGAGATAGAGATAAATATTAAAGTGAAATGATTGAAAATAGATACACAAACTTTTGTGCTCAATTTGTTTTCAAATTACAGTATTATTTATTGCTTAAGTTGTAGTACTATCACTTGCTGGATCCGAGTCGTGGGGACTTTATTGGAAGGGCTGCTAACATCCTGGTCACAGTATCAAATGTGATAATATCTTGGCCTGAGGAGTCACTCAGTGTTGTATTCTGGATGATTCAACACTAAATATAGCCCGAAGTCACGAGGATCGTATACATTCTTACTAGCTGCTTCTTCAATACCTCCACGCACATGCTGTGTTGAAAATCTGCAGAAGTTTGGTATTGATTCAGTTATGTCAGGAACTTAGGTAAGAGGTTGGTTCCTTGGCATCCCCAAAACACAAAAACTCGCCGAGAACAATAACAAATATTTATTGAAACACAGGTGTGTAACAATAATAAAACGAAAAAGTTATGTTGTTCTTGTTGGGGAGAAAAGACACGTTGAGGAATCTGATTGGTGCTAAGTCTTGGTTAGGGGACTTAAAAGTTTACTTTGAGTTTTTGTCCCTTAGTTGAATTTTGAACTTCTGTCTTTAATCGGTAACCAGCACGGCCCTTCTCTCAGTCTGTCTGTCTCACTGAGCTGACCAACGGTACTCTGGCGAATACTCAAAAGCTAGTTCTTTTATTGAGAATTTCTAAAAAAACCTTTATTTTATCAAAAAGGTGAGTCTTTATTATGGGCCCCCAATATGGGGCTGGGTCTAAATTAAGAATTAGCACACCTTAATATCATTAGACACGTAATTATATTCATCAGATATGGAAAATCTCGCAACCTTTCCAATTCTTCAACATGAAATTGTCATAAAATAATTTCTTGATTGTTCTGACTTAAATTTCACTTATAATTTGGAAAGGTTATCATAAAAATAAAATTGTTGACAATTATGATTTTCTTCCAATTCTCACTTCAATATAAGAAATATAAACAATTCAATTGGGGTTCTTTCTTTCAGCTAGGAAAACAATATCCTAACATGACCTTTTCACAATCAAAATAAAGCTCTAGCTTCACCGCATCACAACAATTATATTCTGCGTTTTAATTAGATTTATTCCATAACCTAATTAAATCTAATTAATTAAAAAATTAATTAATTAAAATTCAACCAGACAGTTCCTTATCGTGTCACAAAGTTACTGCTGAATAATCATTTTAGTTAATTCTACTATGAGGATGTAGATATAAATTTTAATTGATAATCAGAGCAACTAAATAATTTTGTAAATTTGAATCATGTGAAATTTTTTAAATATTAAAAAATATAATTTTTCTTTCCAATTTAAAAAGGAAATTACTGTAAAAACTATTTGGTAACATAATTAATTAACCCTAATTAATTAAATAATCTAATTCGTCCCAAAATTAAAATGAGATTCTTTTTTTAGTAGGCGATTACACATGAATGGTCTGAAGAACTTGGCCGTGAAAGCAAACAAAAACTACAAAAATAAACAATTATTTAGAATTTATAGTTGGGGTATTACATATAAAGTATCAAATTATCCCTTTATTTTGTGACTGGATAGCGTTTTAAGGACATAGAACCAAATGTTTTTTAAAGGAGATACATTTTGGGTTTTTTTTTGTGAGGGAATATTTGTATGCTGAAATAGTTAACATGATTTTACATGATCAATTGAAAAGTTGCTGATCTAAGAATGTAAACAGTCTGAAATTCCCCCCCCCCCATTTTTTTACCCCCCACCCCCCGAAAAAGTTTTACTCTCTCTTTACCCTAAGAAATATTTTAAGTTCAAGAAAAAAAATTTCATCCCCCCCAATTTTTTTTACTCTCCCCTACCCTGTAATATATATTAAGTTAAAAAATTTTTTTTTGCCCAACCCCAAAATACATGATCTGTCCTACCTAATATTGCCAATATAAAAAATACAAACAAAAAATCCTCCAACACCCACAATTGATTTCCTAGAAATACAAAAGACTACCAAGATCTAAATAAATATAAAATTTGATTACATGTCCTCAAGTGTGCTATCTTCTCAGGAAGTGGTTCATCATTTTACGTTAGTTATATGAGAAACTGATCCTCACTCTAAATTCTAAAAAAAACTTGTTTTTGTGTTAGATTTGTTTTTACTGCCAAATTTATCTGGTTGTTTATGCATAAATAAATATAAAATTTCACTTTTCTTTTGGGGTGAACTAGCAAATGGTGGATAACAAACATAATTATGCTCTTTCACAAACAAACAAAAACCCTTCATAACTCCAGGAAAGAATAAGTATTGATCACATGAGACCTTATGCTTTTTGTTTCAAATATGACACATTCCAACAAAATGCCTATTTAATATATTAAACTTAAATGTGTCAAACTGCTACTTGTTTCACATCTGCAACGAGCCTGCTGGCAAGTGTGAGTAAGTATTAGTATGATGTTGCATCAGCACACTCACTATTAGGTAATCCGTATCCTTGATGTCAAAATAATATAAAAATACAACATGCTTATTATATTTATACATAGATTTTAAAACATCAGATTTGGATTTTTGTTAAACAATAAATCCATGAAAAATTATTTTTATTTGCCAAAAGAAATCATAGGATAACCAATAGTGAAGCTAGCCAAAGAGTGAGGTTGCGAAAAAAATAAAAACTTCCTTCGCGATCCTCTCCTTAGGTCTAATAACTACCGTAGTATCATGACAAATTGAAGACTAATGCTCTCCAGTAGTGAGGAAGGTTTTTATAACAATTAAACGCCCTCCCCTACGGGTATAAATTCTCTGCGATAACCGTCCTTTGCCTTAGATGTTGGGAGAACATCCTCAATCGCCAGCAGCTGGTAAGTCAGCTGCCCTTCCTATTTTTTACACACTCCCAACAACAACACAAAAAAATCGAAAGGAAATAAAAAAAAAATTATGTGATCCTCCCAGCTGGCACCGGTTGATTGAGACAATTGAACTGCAGAACCAATGGTTGACAAGGTTTAGAAAACTTTGGTATAGTGAGTACCTCCTTAATCTTAGAGGAAGGTCTCCAGGAAGATCCCAGATACCATTCCAAAACTGTATTAAAAGGAGTGATGTAGTACTGGTCAAGAGCCCTCTAAAACCACGACCCTTTTGGAGGTTGGGCACTATACTTGAGGTCTTCCCAGGACACGATGGGGTGGTGAAAACGGCTCGTGTCAAACAGGGTGATGGTCATGTGAAGGTTCACTCCCTAAAGCATCTATACCTGATGGAGATTTTGCAACTTTCTGAGGACCCCAAGGAGTGTGAGCTGATTCTTCTTGGCTTATCGCTTCAGGCAGCAGCTGAAACCCGGAACCGTCAGGCTCATCTCAGGAAAAGGACGACATAATCTGGTTATGTTCTTCTTGTAATGGACCGCCAGGGAGGCAGGACATAATATGTGATTCTTGTGATGAGATAGCTACGCCCGCAATACAGAAATGGTACTGCTGTGATTGTGCAGCTTGAAGAAGACGGAGGGGTAGACCGAGTCTATTTCCTGCCCAGTCATACCAATAGTATGATGAAAACTACAACCGACAGCCTGCTAAGGACAGAATGAGGGTACCCTAAACCACTGCTAGTTCCGGCAAAATTCAAGGCAGATCGCTGATCCTGGACATAGTAGGCAGCAAATCCGTATGCATCACAAAATAGATATAATTCTCCAAATCGGCTCCCATCGCAAGCCTGTCTGCTGAAACACATATCACTCAATCCAAAGAGGTCCTCCGTAAAGCTCTTCCAAGATGATTGAAATTCCAGAGGGACTTGATCATTCCAGTCAAAACCCTGCTTCCATAACTCTCATACCAAAATCTTATGGTCTTTGGTAGGCAGAGGGACACCCTTGCCGACTCTGAAAGGATCCGCCTCTTGGTAGATGCACTTGAATCGCATCTAACGGGGGTAATGCACAGTTTCTCCGAAAGAGGATCGTACCTGTACCCGAGCACCATCTCCCATCCACCCTCATGAGCACACAGCATACTGTCCTTTCTCATCTCCTCCCTAAGGCTGTCACAGTTGGAGCTGCATGAGTGCACCACAAATCCGCCTCCCTCAGACGCTTTCTTTACCTGTGAATACTGTCCCGCAAGCTTTACAGGGTCAGACTCAGTCACCACAAGGTTATCAACATAAAATTGGTCCTCCATCGCTGCTCTACTTCGTCTCAGGGGTACTGGGCTGCATTAAACCTCAGATTACTGCCCAGCATAAAGGGGCTGGAAGTGAATCTAAATATCAGGGTCGAATAGCTTAAATGCTGAAAGTGATCACCATCCTTAACAAAAAAACAAAACCTGTTTCTGTCTGCCTCAAGGCCAAGATGAACCATCAAGAACGCCTTCCTAGTATCTGGGAGCAAGACAAAATCATTTGATTTAAATGACATCAGCAAGTCCAACATATTTCTCATCATATTCACACCAGAGTAAGCAGACTCGTTAAGCAAAGTCGAGCCACCCGCCTTCAGGCGACAGTTAAATATCGGCCTAATCTTAGTAGTTGCTGCCGGATCCGCCTTAAAAATGGGTCGATGAGGTATCCAGATATAATCCCCAAATCTTTGTGGGGCTACGTGTATTTCCTCAATGATACCCTCCTGCTTCTGCTGGATGAACATCTTCAGATACTTCTGGTACAACCCCTTCTTCTTCTTCAGGTTCCTGACAACACAATCCAGAATGTGCAAAGCAATTGCATAATTTGAAGGAAGCCGAGATAGTTTGTCCAAATACCAGGGCAAGTCAACATGATATTTTCCATCCCTGAAGGTGATGGACCTCTAGAACTGCTGGATCTGATTACGATCATAACCTGAAATCTCTTCTCCGTCATGAATCCCCAATGACTCAATGCTAAACATTCTCTCTAATCCTCTCTCCACATCGCTGAAGAGAAAGACATCCACCAAGGGGTCTACATAGGTTGAATCAGCTTCCAGGACGAAGCAAATATGAACTGTAGATCCTAGTAAGGTGCTGCTCCCTGGAATCTGCCACAGTAGATGTGTTAGAAGCCTCCGTATCTCGAAATAGAAAGTGAACAACAAGACTCAATATATCGAACCGTTGCTAAAGTTAGACGTCCTTCCCTTAGGAAGTAGTGTCATGTTTTTATTTTTTTCGCAAAGTGTTAAAAAAAATAAATCAGAGGATAACCAAGAGTGAAGTTCGTCGACTCTCTCCTTAGGTTTAATAACTACTGTATTATGATGACAAATTGACGACTAACGCTCTCCAGTAGTGAGGAAGGTTTTTATAACAATTGAACGCCCTCCTTTACTAGTATAAATTCTCTGCGAAAACCTTCGTCTTAGATATTGGAAGAACATCCTCAGTCGCAATCATCCACACTTTGGTTAATCAGCTGTTCTTTCCATTTTCTACATTTTTTTTTTCATTTGGAAAGCAAAATGGAAACATTCTTTTTTAATGTTAAAAAATAACTTTTTTTTAAATATGAAATTTAGAAAAATAATTGGGTAAGTTTGAGTGAGAAGACGATTTACCGGGTAGAAAAGTTGACGAACGACAATTACAATAAGAAATTTACTTACATGAAAATTACTTATTCATTGATGTTAAGTATTATTTAATTAAAAAAAAAGAACACAAGAAATGCTTTTAAAAAAAATCAGTCGTATTTGAAGAATCAACGTGAATAAGATTTGAATAGAAATAAAAAGGGCTTAAATAGGAAATGACCCCCGTTTGTTTTTATCTACCAACAACCCGCGGCGTCACACTACGCTGTTAGAAAAATCCTAAAAAATGGATTTACTAAAGTTAATTTTGTCTAATCTGGTTTATCTGAAGGATTTATGGGCTTCGTACAAGACGATCCATAATAAAGGCCTGGCAAACATGCGACTGGGGGGGGGGGGGGGGGGGCACGTGACGGATTTATGGGCTTCATAGAAATGAAAAGTTGAAAAAAAAAAAAAAAATGAGATGACCCATAAAAATATCTCTTGTCCCTTTGCTAACAAAACAAATATCATTTAAAGAAGAAATCAGTTCTAAATTGACTTTTTCTCTATGCGGGAAATATTAACGAATTATCTCCGTATTCGTTCTATTCATTGGTTAAAAAGAGTTCGGAACATAATGCGATACAAAACTCGTGAATAGGCGATAAATATTGTTTCCTTTTTTTTTTGTTAAATATTAGTTAATTTGGAACAATTTCGAGTAAAAATTTTATTAGTTTTACGCATGTAAACTTAAGAATAACACGTTCGAAGAAACGGAAGTTGGAGAAGAAATGCTATACGCATTTCGTTTCGTCGAGGACTCCATTAACGATTATTTACACATTTCAATTTCGTAAAAATAATTAAATTATAACTCAAAATTGTTCCAAATTTACTAATATTTAAAAAAAAAACAGCAACAAAAAAACAATATTTATCGCTTATACACAATTTTTGTATCGCTTTATGTTCCGAACTCTTCAACCCAGGCTAACCGTCACATTGTTTATTCAGGATTTAAAAAAGAAAAGGGTGTAAAAAAAAAAAAAATCTTTTGGTACAATTTCATTAATAAGAACAAGAATAGTAAATCGTTTACCTTTCAATTGTGAAATATTAGTGTCCACTTTTCATGCATTTAGGACGGTGAACGATATTGATGAGAGGAATAACGAAGAGGCAGACAGGGGAGACAACTTTGTTTCGGGAAATTGCAGCAGCAGACAACAACCAGTGTCGTCAAAATTGGCAATGGTCATTGCCAAGTGTTGCCAACTGAGATTTCAAAACCCGCTAAATCGAAAAAGAGATTTCTAAAAGAAAAAAACAACAACTAGATTTAACGGTAAAACTACATAACACTGCCCCCCTTGCTGTGCGCATGCGCCAACAAACGGAAGCGCAAAAATTAAAAGTTTATCGATAAAAATAAAACAAACATCTAAATTTAAACTGGATACAAATTGTTGATTTTATTTACTAATTGTTACACCGGCCGTTCTTACACAGGAGAAACAACACCGGTTGTCACTATAAATAGTGCGAGTCACCAGAAGACAAAGCACAGTCTTGTAACTGTCGTTCAGTCGCTTTCTTGGCCTTTTGGCCAAGATCAAAGTGTAGTATCTGTTCCGATGGATACTGCACGAGACTGGTCCTGTGCAGTTCTAGGAGGTCCACCCTCCCAGACTTTGCCTCCCCTCTTTGGGGAGGAGTAAGTTTATTGCTTACTGTCTGAGGCGCCCCTACCGGGGAATGCCGACGGGGCTGCCCAGGCAATTTTTAAATGGTCAGATGGCTCACCTCTCGAGCGCTGGCTTATCTAATCCCACTTTCCGACCTTGTGTCACATTTTACCTTGTGGGAGGTAGATAAATACCCAGTCTTGTAACTGTCGTTCAGTCGCTTTCTTGGCCTTTTGGCCAAGATCAAAGTGTAGTATCTGTTCCGATGGATACTGCACGAGACTGGTCCTGTGCAGTTCTAGGAGGTCCACCCTCCCAGGCTTTGCCTCCCCTCTTTGGGGAGGAGTAAGTTTATTGCTTACTGTCTGAGGCGCCCCTACCGGGGAATGCCGACGGGGCTGGCCAGGCAATTTTTAAAGGTAATAGGTGCTCTTCCTCTAGAGTGCTGACTTATCAAAACCCCACTTTCCGACCTTGTGTCACATTTTACTCTGTGGGGAGTAGATAAATACCCAGTCTTGTAACTGTCTAGCAAAGAGCTAGTCACTTTCTTACTTTGTTAATACACTTGTTAAACCAACCCTCGACTTGACTTCCTTTATTTATTATTTACTGTGGAACAACTTCACAACACTAATGCAGTAAAAACATCTTTGTGTTCTTTTCTAAGCAAATTTATTCCCATTGATGAGGAATTCTATTAGCGCTTCCGTTTGTTGGCGCATGCGCACAGCCAGGGGGTCTGTGTTATGCAGTTTTACCGATTCGTACCCTATATAAAAATGGGTGCTTCTGTAATACAGGACAGAAATCTGTTTTTTTTTTTTTCCATCTTTAATTTTGAAGTGTCAAATGAGAGGGGGAGATAATTCATAGTGTTCCTTCAGGATTTATCTAAAAATGTATTTTAACGCTCTGAACTTAACTTTATACTTAAGCAGAGATAATGCCAAAATAATAGACTTCTTGCAAGTGCACAGATTAATTTCAGGTGCGGAATTTATTTCAAAAAATCTTTTTAATTTTGATTTGTGCCGAATACTATGAAGCGTTGTGATTGGTTGATTCTGTTGCGGGACCGACCGTTGGGGTTGATCGGCCTCACAACTAAGAAAAGGCGGACACAGGCAAACTACGACAATGGCAAAAAAGAGCGGACAAACACGGGTGAACAGTTAAAAAATGAGTATGTTTATTTACCATAAGAAATGGTAATAACAAGAAGTGATGGGATTTGAGATGACGTCACTGGAACAGGAGAAACTGGAAAGACGAGAGTGGCGTCTCTGGTGACAGCAAACTGAACGACAGGAGTGGTGTCGTTGGAGAGAAAAGACTGGGTAGCTGTTGATGGATGTCGACAAGGTACCCTTGCTGATGCTGGCTGGCAAAAAAGAAAGAATTTCGCAGTAGTTGTGTGAGTAGCCCTGATAAGGGATGTTTGAAAAAGGGAAAGGAGTTGGAGCCGCTGGTGCCTAAATCAGAACTGCAGGGTGCTGGTGCAGGAGTCAGGACTGCAGGGTGCTGGTGCAGGAGTCAGAACTGCAGGGTGCTAGTGCAGGAGAGAGCTGAAGCAGGAACTGGAGATGCAGGCTGAGGCAAGTGTTGACTTCCCAGGAGGCAGGCAGCAAAGAGAGTAAATCTCATTATTATAGTAGCCCTGAGAAGGGCTGTTTGTATCTGTGCTGCTACTGCTGTCCGCTTCCTGGCTCGGGGACTGGTCCATTCAGTCGGATGTGGGGGCAGCCTAACCCCCCGGCTGAACAAGTTTTTTCAGTTGAAAACGGGAGATTTCATGGAATTTGTGTTGAGTCACCTTTGCCGGTTTTGTGAAAAGGATTAATAATTTCCGGAGACATCTCTTGCCGTACAACATAGTTGAAAGGTGCCTTGAATATATAAGTATGGTTATTTGCATAGTCGGTGAATTGCATTTGTATTCCTTAAAGGAAGAAAGGAAAATATTAGCTGGCCGGTTTTTTCGCAAAGAAAATGGCGACTACGCTGCTGCTGATTTTCTCAAAAGTCATTGCAAAAAGAATAGCGACTCCTGCTGCTGCGATGGTTTTTTCAAGATGGCGTCTTTTCCAAAAGTAACCACACGTTGCGATGTGTTGAACCCCGACAATTCCTAAATAATCCTTTTACGTATATATATATATATATATATATTTTGTACTTTACTTCAAGTTAATTAAAATGCATAACAGTAAAATCCCTTTGAAGATAAATCCTGGGGGAACACTTTGAATTATTTCCCCTTGTCATTTGACTCTTCAAAATTAAAGATAGAATTTTGTTTTCGGCCCTGTAATACAGAATCACCTAAAAATGTTATGAATATATAAACTATTCTGTGTTTTCTCTCTTTCTCTCTCTATATATTTTTTGGTATATTGAAGCGGTTAGCTGCCAAATTTTATCGACTAGTTTTTCCTGTTTTTCGCAGGAGGGTATATTTTGTTTTGTAAGAAACAAATAAAAAATCACACTGTTTATTAAAATAAAATTGAAATATATTACAAATTAAACATCACAATAATGGCGCATCCAAATATTGAATTTTGCAGAAAAATTCTCTGCAAAAATCAGAAAACGAAGTAGTATTTGCAAAATAAAAATTATTAAAAGAAAGCCACAAAAATTAGAAAACAAATTAACTTTTGCAAAATAACATTTTTTAAAAAGGTGCTTGTAGGTAGACAATGTCTACTAAACTGATTTATATTTTAAATTAAAATGCTACTCGATAATTTTCCGTAATTTTTTGGTGTCGACACCTACTTTTGCCTGATACGTAAGTATATCAAAAAGTTTTCAATTTATTTTGAACTGTCATATTTCACCTGAGCATGTCTACTTACAAGCACCAAAAAAGTGTTTCAAAAATCAGACCACATATTTATAGGTGAATTATTTTAGAACCGTTCTGAAGGGGAGGGGGGAGGCAAATGGCACTATAAAAATGACACATGTGGATAACTAGAAAAAATGGTACACGGTGAAAATCGCATGAGTTTATCAAAATCTTGGAGACAATTAAGAAGTTTTTCAAATTAAAATGAAAATTATATCTATATTTAAAAGTAGATGAGGATCCTCAGCTACACCCACCCCAATGCGATTTTACTTTTTTAGGCTATTACGCGTGAATAATCCGAAAAAAATTATTTTAGAATTTTAAAATGGCGAATGCAGATAAATTTTACGTAAAATGATCTCCCATTTCCGGGTCATTTTAACTTTATGATGGAATTAACTAATTATTTTCGTCTCAATCGTAACCCTTAGTTCATCTGGTAAAGTAATAAAACCACACGAAATCGCCGTTAAAAGTAAAACGCATAGCAAAAAAAAGATTAACAGTCCTGAGTCCTAAAACGTTATAATGGCCTGGAAATGGGGGATCATTTTACGTTAAATTGGGCAACACTTTTCATGCCCACCAACGATCACAATTAAGAATTTTTTGTCTGCTCTGAATACTTTACAAATTATAAAAACATATTTTACGATTTAAATATTTAGGATTTTACATTATATTTTTCTTTTCGGTTTATTTTTATTTTTTACTTTTCAAAATGGAATTAATGTTACAGTGTAGTATCTGTTCTGATGCTATACTTTATCTTTTCTGTCCTCGGTCAGTGAAGAAGAAATCCTTTAGACTGAGGCCATTTTTAGTTTTGTCACAATCCAATCTTTTTGGGGAGCGGGATTTTCCCCACGTTAAAAACCGACCTCAACCATCGTGGGGAGGCAAGTAGATATTACAATGATTTTTTTTTACATGTGGAAAACTTTCTTACTTTTTTATGTTCGCTCAAAAATTAAATCCAATAAACTTTAAAAAAAATAAAATACCCATGTTTTAGTTAAGTAAAAACCCTGTAGCAGCATGAACAGACATGGAAATTAAGCTGATGACAGACTTGGCATTGAATGGACTTAGGTTGAGATGGCGTCCAGAAATGATAAATACATTTTTCTCTTCTATGAATAAGTTTCGAGGAGGGGGAGTCTCCCACTCCCACTCCCACTGGGGTAACATTGGGAGATGGAAACAGATGGAGAAGAAGTATTTTCTGTGAATAAGTTTCGAGGAAGAAGGAATCTCTTCCATCGCACTGAAGTAACAGTGGGAGATGGAAACAGAGGAAGAAGACGATGGTGTGGATTAAACATACAATTGACCATTCCTGACTTAGAAAATAGATTAGAAATTCCCAATATGGAAAGTCATGATAATGAAAATATATTTGTTGTTGTTGAATTGAATTCTGTTAGAGTAGAGGGAAAATCACGCCCAATTTAACACAACTAATTCTCAATATACGGAAAGTTTTTGAGCAAACATAGCCTTGTACATTTTACCCTAATATTTTATACAAGAACACTCATCCAAATTTGTCCTTTATTTCTTTTGCTTGAAATTGCCTTCGCTCCTCAGAGGTACACATTTTGGAGACCAGCGCCGGCCGATTACCCTGTTGATCTAATTACAACACGGGGAGAGTGGTAATTAAAGGACTTTTAAACACCGACGGTTTTCATCAGTACAGCAACCTTTACCACAAACAGGTACCGAGTGACAAACCGAAAACCAGGAACGGCCAACTTCAGGGACATCACGAGAGAAGGGTACATAGATACAAACATGACTGTTGGCCTTTTGGAGAGGAAAATGAATATGAACAACAGAGTAAATGGTAAAAGTGCAGAATAAAATAAATAAATAAATACTTATTTTAAATTAGTGAGGGAACTTAGACCTTATTAAAATTTTAGAGACGCCGCCCCCACCGCATAAAATACTTATAAAAATCGATTTTATGGCGATTTTTAAGAATGAAAAAGAGTGAAAGAAAGGAATAGTCACCAAATAAATGTTAGGAACGGCAATAAAAGCTACTTTTTATCTGGATAAGTTTTTTGTTGTTTTAAAGTATTTTAAAGCGCTTTTATTTACATTTTATCTGAAATTGCGGTTGTGTAGTGTCAAACAAAATTAGCAGATTTTACAGAATAAAAACCGGCTAGCCACTAGATCAAAAGTTTACTCGATAGATTTCAAACAAATCTCCAGATCTAGCGGGAAACCCGCTAAATTGACACCATTGGCAATGCACCAAGATTTTTAAAACCGGCTAGATTGAGAAAGAAAAATCTCTAGAAAACCGCTAAATTTTTAACTTTTAGGCAGTGACTGATATTTTTAAAAACTGCTACCCCATATATATATATATATATATATATATATATATATATATATATATATATATATATATATATATATATATATATACAAAGTAATTTCAATTTTTTGTCGTTGTTTACAAATTATTACATTCATACCGAATAAACTGCTTCTCACAATTACGTATTCCCAAAAGGAAGGTAGCAAATAGTTTCACTCTCCATCAATTTACCCCTCACGCGCAATTCTTTGACACCGGGTTATTTCCTTAATAGGTATAATTATTTATCAGTCACCGTTTATTATTTTATTTTTTAATTCATACAATTTACTACATACTACACTAGATTTCATGAATAAATTATAAACGCTCCCTAAATTTCGCTTACATTCTACCTGGCGTTGTGAATTTAATTGTGGAATTAACGAATATCAGAATGGTTTTATTTCATCAATGGAGTCTTGATTTTCATACTACTTTTTTTATCATTCTTCAGAATGATTGACTAAGTTACCAAACACCTCACATCATATTCAAAATGACGTCTTAGTCTAACCCTCAAGTTATTCGTAAGTAGCTTTTTCCTAAACATATGTTTTCAGTTTTATAAAAAAAAACATTTTAATTCTATAGGGAACATTAACATTCACTATCTTTATTTGAATGACTGACGAGAACCCATTTGCTACAATTAGTCTATTTTCCCCTTCAGGGAAAGTTAGATATCAAAGAAAGAAAAGTGTTCCATTTCTACCCCGGATTAACATGTTGGTAAAAATTATAGGCAACTTATTACACTATTTTAACAATAGCATATTTAAAAACTTCTTTCATTATTATTTGTAAAAAAAAACGAATACTAATAATTACACATACATTGTTTACCAGTTTACTCTGCGTTTTAAACATCTCTTTACCAATTAAATCGCCCGTACAGATTTTTTTTTGTTTTCATTTCTCAATGAGAATAGTGAAAACAAGTTTATAAACACTATTGTATTATCACACCACTCGTAGTAGGGGCGCCTTTTTTCTTACCAAATATAATAAAGTCCGGTTGTGTAACGAATTAGCTTCTTTTTTAGCGGTGAAAAAAGTTACATTTTTCATATTTTTCTGGGTTTTTGGTACTTGTACAGTTTACAACCCAGCAACTTTGCATCGGTATTTTCCGAGAAGTTACGTAAGCAGTCAGAAGATGTACAAGTACTGGATTTTTTCTTTTCAATACTCTACTATTGATTTTAATTGAATTAAAATAAGTATTTTATATTTTCCTTAATTTTACGAATATACAAACAGCGGAGCAGTTATAAAAGTAGGAAGATCTTCTAAAAAGTGTGGGGGCGGCCTATATAATGCAAATATAATACGTTTTTTTACATACATATGTAATTTAATTCATTTAAGTACTTAAATGTTACAAACTAAATGTCCATACATTGTGTAGTATACAAGTATTATATTTATATATAGTATAACATATTTCATTGATTTTTTTATGTTTGTAACATTTTTTTGTATGTTGACATCCTCCATTTCTCTTCACCCTGCATGGCCATTCCATATTTTCCCGCCATTTTTGAAGTGTCATGGTTCCCTACAATTCTAAGACGAGATTTTGAATTTTTTGGAGATACGCATAAAATTCTAATATTTTTTGCATGTGAATTTTTCCTTTAATATTTGCATTACGTTACCAGTAATTTTGATATTAAATAATTTGCATATTTTATAGAAAAATAATTTTTAAAAATAATTTTATTAGCTGTAATGTTGCGTTCGTTTATTTATTTTCTCTGTGTTTCATCTTTAGAAAGATTTACCTCGTTAGTTACACGTAAAAGTTCGTTTTAGCTTAGCTTTAAACAGCAATTTTCCTGGGAAATATTTTCTCCACTGTAATTTATATGCTTTGAAATTAATGAGAAATGTATTTCTCAGTTGTTACTATATTTTTCCACATTTCTAGTTGGGCTAAGTTTTAAGAAAAGAGGTTCTAAAAAATGGTGCTTCTTTTTTTCCAACTGGCTAATTTGCAGTTGGGTATTTAAATTATTTTGGAGCTTTCCATGTGGGGTCTCTCTCTACTCAGATATAGTATTTAAGTTAAGTTTTTGTTTTCTTTGAATCTGGTTGCAGGAGATCTTTTTGTCCTCAGTCCTTCTGAGGTAAATGATTTTGTCCCATTACAGAGACACATTTGGGAGCTGGATTTATCCACATTGAAACCAACCTTGTGACTAGCTCTTCCCTCGTGGGGACACAAGTAAGTGGAGGCTGTCAATTTTTATTTGTCATATTTAAGTTTCAAGCGCAAACATCAGTTAAATGCGTACTTGTTTTAGTTAGTGATAAAAGGAATTTTTTATAACTCCCTTTGACCGCCATTATTTTAGTTGTTTTCTATATTTGCTTAGATTTGGAAAAGCATTTTGAAGAGCTTCATCATGTCGGCTGCTTCTTCCTTTAGCATATTTGTGGAGGAGAGAATGTTTGTAATGGATGAAGTTATCCTTACTCTGAACATGTTGAAGACAGAGAAGAATTACCGAAAGCCGTTCATTGTGCTAGAACGACTGACGCACATGAAGAGTGGATGTCAGTCCTTGATTTGACGGAGAAAATGTATGCGTGCTTCTCTCCTGAGAGCGCGGATATGTAATTTGTAGACAAGGATTATACTAGAGTAGATATTGTGGGGAACATGAAGGGGGCTTGCCTGCGAAACGTCCTCGTGTTTGTCTGTCCTGTGCGCTGCGGATGAAGGAAAAGAATTCAACATGGCGTTCGTGAACCTTTATTACGTACGGTTCACGCGGAGTCTCACGAAGTCACATTGCACGCATGCAAATTAGTGGTGCCTCAGCCTAATAAAAGCGGGTCTCTTACCGTCTTCAACGAAACGGTGCGAAGTAAGTGCACGTGTGACGAACGTAGAGATCTGCTTTGGAAGATGACAGATAACTTTGTAATCTACGGACAGAGTGATTTGCGTTTCTTTGTACCTTCGTTTTTTACTCCAGAGTGATTTGCGTTTTGTTGGACCTTCGTTATTACTTCAAATATATTTGGAGCACAGGTGACGGAAGCAAATTTAGTTAGGAGAAAGCGGGATAATTCTGTTAGCATCCCGGTGTTCTTTGAAACCCCGAAAATAATGGCGGTCAAAGTTTCAACTCCTGGTCCGGTCGTTGATGCCTATTCGCTAAGTTCTGGCAAGTTCGGTAAAAGTTATATCGTAGTTTGAGAATTGTGATGTAACTGGGAATATGAAGACTTCATATAGGCAAGCATTAGAGTGTAATTTTCCTGGCTGGCAGCTTACTGTGGATATTTACAGGAAGAATTTAGGACATGGAAATGATTTCCAATGCGACTTTTAGGACTCTAGTCTTGTCCACAATTTGTTCAGTATGGACTCCTGGAATATAAGAAAATCATGGGATTCAGCTCTGAAATTTGTACGGCCATTGTGCCTATTTTTAATGGAAGACAACTTCTGTTGCAAGGGCAGTCCGTTGATAGTTGATAGTCAGGGAGACTGTTTGGATTTGGGCAGTTGCCTAGATGGCAAGGCACTGTATTCTGCATGCGTTGCTTCACATGTAAATTTGGAGGCGCATAATACCAATATGTTGGTAGATTTGGGAAAGATAGCTTATTGCCCAGAGTACAGAGCTCTGATAGACGTCAATGGAAGAAGGAAAGGAGTTTTCGAAAATTCTTCCAAATAACTCTTGAAGTACATATGTTGTACTCTTTACTGTGTGCTTGCGAACACATTAGGAGAGAGAGAGAGCATATCCAATGATTTTTTAAGTTCTTGTACTAAATCTCATTGTCTTCTTGTTAGGGTCAAGGGAGGATTATTCTGGCGAGAGTTTGGTGAACTTAAGCTCTACTGGGTCATCCAGACCTCAGTTGAGTATCGCTTTTTGTTAGTGTCTGGGATATTTGCTGACTAGATCAGCACTCAGCAAGTCTGAAATAGTGCAGATTATGGTCTGCATAAGTTTTCTGAATAACTGGTCTGGTATGAGGCTGAAGCTACTTATTTCTGCAGCTATCGGGGCTGTGGCTTGTCTTGATTGTTTGAAGGCATGTCTCGGCATAGCTTTCTGGTGTGTTGCCAAGACTATTGTCGCCCAAATTATTTCCTTTGGGATTTCCTTTTGGAGCAAAATTTCTATCTTTGAAGGATGTATTTTGTAACTCTGAGATGAGGTCCTGGACGCTGGAGACTAGAAGCTCGGATCTCTCCTTGATGGAGATTTTTGCTGGTTGTTTGAGCGTCAGATGCCTGGGTTATCGTGTAACCATTTCCAAGCTTGGTTTGTCTAGCTTGATGTGTGAGGCTAGACCAGCCTTTGAAACTGGTATTTCCTCGCGCGCTTTGTGCAGGAAATGTTTCTCAGAGCTAAAATTAAACACATGAAGTCTACCAAAACCTGCTTCGACTCACGTACTTAGACTATGCATAAAATTAAAATTGACGGCATTCCCCTACGGACGGCATTCACTCACTTTACTCTATATATGCCAAGATAATGCAATAATTTTATCTCGCTATTAGATATGACAAGAAAAGAGTCTTTTAAGACCAAACATGGTTGACTATTAATTAATTAAAAAAACGCAATTACAACACAATTACATTAATGTAACGTTACAATACTCGTTAATGATGCATACCAAATAATTATTGATGATTGTAAAAGTGTGGGGGGGCAAGCCAAAACGTGAGGGGCCTAGCTGCTATCCATGACAAAATATTCCGTTCTCTAGAAATCTTCAAAGCGCACCATAGAATTCACCTTCCACTCCCTGTATATGTAACACGAGGTAACTTTAATATAGGTTAATATTATCATCATCATCATTTTTGTACCATTCAAAAGAAGAAACCTAAAATGATTAGCACAAGACAAGGGGGGTATATAATGATAGAGGTGCGACTTTTGCTTATCATACGTTAATAAGTTAGATTTTAGCGTTCAAAAATTAGGGTTTCTGATAGTTTTCAGTCGCTAACCAATCGTATTGTGTTTGGTATGTTCTACTGGCAGATATTTGTTGGTAGACTCCAAAAGCGTATCCTTTTTGCCATTGTTCAAATCTTATTTAAAACATCGTCTGGTAATCCATAGTTGTGAAAAGATTTATTATTTCTTCTGAAACTTGCGCTGATCCCCAAAATGGCATTCGCCACCTTTGCTTCTATTCGGTTCCTAATTTGTTTTTCACGATGTTTATTTGGCTAAACATTATTTCAATTTCGGCATTTGAATGTGGAAATATGAAAATAATTAATGCAAAATATGCAACCTCTGTAAATGAGTTAGAATCAGACACATGTATTTCTAAACCTCATTCGAAAAACTTACCGTGTTTACAGTCTCTTTCCACTTGATGAAAGTGATATTCTGTCACTTTGTTTTCATAAAACTAATCTGGTAGCCCATACCACTTATTCTAGCAGTGGAATAAAGGCTTTTTAATAGCAGGAGGTGTATGGGATATTTCTTTGAGAGATTCTTTAACAGTATGCATGCAAAGCATTGTTGATCGATAACATCGATGTAGATTATTAGACGAATTTCTTTAATCAGTTTCATAATAGAAGCAAGTCTTTTTTCGCAGATCTTTTATTTCTCGTTCGAAGTCATAGACCATGTGTGCAAATGGTTTCGTAAATGTTTCCGACAAAGTTATCTACTCTACATGTTTGCGAGACAATTTTCCTAACTAATGATTTTAGAAACATGACAAGGCCATTCAGAAGTCTTGTTGGGTCAATGTCTTAGGATTGAAAGAAATTATTCACCCTTTGAAATTACTTTCAAGATAGGCAACACAAATTTAATATAGGCCAGATTCCTACCATCGTTAAACATAGAGAACAGCATTTCGACTGTGTAGAATCGTTCATGTGTCACTGACTATGTTAAAATGAGTCCTAGCCAATATGTACAAATGAGTCCTAGCCACTGACTATGTCAAAATGAGTCCTAGCCACTGACTATGTCAAAATGAGTCCTAGCCACTGACTATGTCAAAATAAGTTCAAGCAACTTACTATGTCAAAATGAGTCCTAGCCACTGACTTTGTCAAAATGAGTCCTGGCCACTGACTATGTCAAAATGAGTCCTAGCCACTGACTATGTCAAAATTAGTTCTAGCCACTGACTATGTCAAAATGCGTCCTACCTACTGACTATGTCAAAATGCGTCCTAGCCACTGACTATGTCAAAATGAGTTCTAGCCACTGACTATGTCAAAATGCGTCCTAGCCACTGACTATGTCAAAATGAGTCCTAGTCACTGACTGTCAAAATGAGTCCCAGCCACTGACTATGTCAAAATGAGTCCTAGCCACTGACTATGTCACAATGCGTCCTAGCCACTGACTATGTCAAAATGAGTCCTAGCCACTGACTATGTCAAAATGAGTCCTAGCCACTGACTATGTCAAAATGAGTTCTAGCCACTGACTATGTCAAAATGCGTCCTAGTCACTGACTATGTCAAAATGAGTTCTAGCCACTGACTATGTCAAAATGAGTTCTAGCCACTGACTATGTCAAAATCAGTTGTAGCCACTGACTATGTCAAAATGAGTCCTAGCCACTGACTATGTCAAAATGCGTCCTAGCCACTGACTATGTAAAAATGAGTCCTAGCCACTGACTATGTCAAAATGAGTTCTAACCACTTACTATGTCAAAATGAGCAGGGGCGTAAATGAGAAACTAATTTAGTTGGAAGAAAAATGCTGCATTTTAAGTGATGTAGGTGACAAAGTTAAGCAATGAAGAGCCTGGTCAGTACTTAGATGAGTGACAGCTTGGGAATACAAAGTGCTGTAAGTATCTATCTTTCGTTTTTTGATTTTTTAAAAATATATTATTCATACAAAAATATTCTTTTGAAACCTGAAATATGATTCATTAAAAAAAAGTTTCTTACAAGCAAACTTCATTGGTGAATTCGAAGAAACTATTATATATTCCAGCAAAATATTGGTAGAACATTACATTTTCCCACGATTAGTGACATTTATTGGATGTGTTTCGTTTTTATCATAGTTCACCCCAAACACGACAGGCCGCCACTGTAGACGTAAGGGGCTACTGAGAAAAAAGGGTGAATGTTTTGGGGGGTCAACCTAAATTGTGAGCTGTGCAGCGAGATGTCTGTTTACATTAGTTTTAAATTTCTGCATGTCAGTACAGTCAGTAAACAAAAATCAGGGAGGGAGTTCCAGAGTCCAGCAGCACAAGAAAAGAAGCTTTTGGAGTAAAAAGTTCTTCGGCATCTGGGGACCTCCACAGTGTATGGATGGGATTTGGCAGATTGTCGGGTTGGTCTAGTGAATTTACATCGTGGGGGTACCAGAGCAGCAAGCTCATCAGAGCACAATCCATGGAAGTACTTGTAAAACAGGCACAAGGATGCAACATTGCGGCGATGGGACAGAGGCTGGAGCTTGGTGGATAGTGAAGGATCTATCAAGTTGCCAACTCTTTTTTGGACCTTGTCTAAGAGGAAGAGACTAGCTGATGATGCACCAGCCCAGATGTGGTAACAATACTCCATGCATGGGCGGGATGGTGGTTTTGTAGAGATACAGGATAATGTCAGGTATGAGAAGTTTACTGGCATGGTAGAGAGAGCCCACCTTCTTTGCAGCAGCTCCGGCAATGTTTTCAATGTATTTATTCCAATTCATGTTATCTGTGAAAGTTAGGCAGAGGAGTTTGAATGATGAACTCTCAGGTAGGGTGCTCTTTGCCATGATAATCGATGGTTGAAGAGGTTTCTTGTAGTTATTGAAGGAAAGTAGCTTTGTCTTTGCGGCATTAAAAGTTACCATCCATTTTTTACCCCATTCCACTACAGACTGGAGGTCATTTTCTAAGGATTTCGCCATTGCCTGTGATATGTGCACGTCGCTTTTGCCCACATGACGAGAGTAGAGCGTGGTGTCGTCAGCAAATATTACTATCTCAGTCGCAATGGCATCAGGGAGGTCATTTATGAAAATCAGGAACAGTAGAGGTCCAAGAATAGATCCCTGGGGTACACCAGCATCTATGCCATATTGCTTAGAAGAACGGCCATCGAGTACAATCTGGATCTTTCGTTTTGTTAGGAAGGATTTAATTATATTAAATATTTGTCCAGTAATACCATATGAGTGCAGTTTTATTAGAAGCCCTTTATGTCAGACCTTGGCTATATCAAGCGCTACCACCTTAGCTTCACCTACCTTGTCCAGTGTATGGTATATGCGTTCAGAGATGACCGTTAGGATATCTGCAGTAGATCGTGCTTGTCTGAATCCGTATTGATGAGCAGAAAGAAGTTTAGCATTAACTAGGTGCCTGACTATCGCTAGATTGATTAATGATTCAAAGATTTTAGCAAAGATCAGGAGTAGACTGATTTTGCGGTAGTTTAAAGGATCAGTTCTATCTCCACAATTCTTGAAGACTGGTACCACAGAGGAGATTTTCCAACTATCAGGGAAACAAGATTCAGTAAGGCATTTGTTGTATAGTTTGGAGAGGACAGGAGCCAGCTCAACAGAGCATTTCTTTATTACTATTACTGGTATAAGATCAGGCCCACAAGCTTTGGAGGTGTCAAGGTTGTTTATGATGTCTCTTACTTGAGACGGGGTGATTACCATGTTCACAAGTGTGGCTTCAGTCCGCAATGGGAATTTAGGGAGGGGGTTGTTTGCCGAGTTCAGAGTGGAGTTTAAGGCGAAACGCTGGGCAAGTAGTTCAGCCTTATCAGTTGCCGTGCATAAACATCGTTGTTATTTGATAGCGGGGAAATTTTCGATTGTCCATTGTTCATCACACTATTATAAATTTTCCAAAAATCACGAGTACCTAGTTTCTGTGACTGAATGCGTTTTTTGGTTATCTCTGTATACCTTCTCTTTGTTTCATCTATCACTACTTTGCAATCATTTCTTGCCTCTACAAATTTTTGTCTGTTCGCAGTTGACTTATGGCGACCGAATTTTCGGAATGCCTTCTGCAATAGCAGCTGCACATTCTGAGGTAAACACTTGAGGAGAGTGGGGTTTGCTGAAGAATTTTCGCTTAGGGACATAAGCATCAATGCCTGTTTTGACCCATTCAGTTAGCTCATTTGCACACTCATCAGCAGGGAGTGAGAAGGTTACACTCCATGGGGCGTCGCTGATGTGATCCCTGAGGGATTCAAAATCAGCCTGCTCATAGTTTCGCGTCGTTTTAAGCAACGGCTCTTCAGCTTTTGGACGAGTTTTTAAAGTTGTATGTATCATTACCACAACGTGATCAGGCTATGGGCAAAAACAGGTCAGGAAGTGAAGCTTGCTGGTCCGCGCGATCCGGAAAGCGGGTCGAAAAAGTGACAGCCTGAGAGAGGTCGTGAGCTGAGGAGAAATTAAAGGTAGAGTTCCCAGCTGCATCAGTAACGCTGGAGAATCCCAACCAGTCACGGTGGTGTGCATTAAAATCCCCAAATACATGTATTTGGACATTCGAGTAAGCTTTCAGAGACAGAGTCAAGTAGTGAAAAGTCCTGGGTCGAAGGAGAACGATATAAGAAATATAAGTAACTAACTCTGTGATGTAAGGTCAATATAAGGCACATGTAGGCTTGGTCATCTGATTCTAACCTATGTTCTCTAGTCAAGGGGAGGGTGTTCTGAACATAAACTCCTAGCCCATGCATATGTTTGTCAGAGTCCTTACAGTAGAGTGGAAGGTAATCAGTCATGTCAAAGTGGTGAGAGGGAATTGAGGATTGAAGGTTCGTTTCACTTACAGCTAGGATATCCGGGGAGTTTGTCAAGGGAAAAGTTTCTACGTCGTTAATGTTGGTTCTAAGTCCCCGGATATTTGTGAATGAGAGCCTCAAGGGCGGAGGCGAAGATGTTTTTTTGTTGGGTGTCTGGTTTAGGTTTGATTTTTTGATTTTGTAAATTCATGTTTGCTTTGTGTTAAAGTGGGGAGAGCAAAGTGGGTGCTTGTTTGGTGTCAATAAGCTCACACAACCAGTCTAGTCGTCGTGCCTTGGTCCTGTGGGGTTGTGGTCTCGGGAAAGCCCACCGAGGATAACTTTAGGGGCCCTTTCCATGCGCGACATGGCACATACAGTTACCCACGATATTATACAACTGCTGACGGAGCAGCCGTTCTTAGTGCTACCTAAGAGTTAGGGCTCCTAACTACCAGTCGGAAACAGCAGCCAGACAAGCTGTCTAACCTGTACCCTCAACCTGTCGGAACAAGAGCGACCCAGACTAGTCATGTAAGACTTAGTGACAAAAAACTTTCCCCAAGTTGCCCGGATAGAGAGAAAGAGAGACGGCGTTCATTGCTCTAGTCAGGAAACAAGGCCAAGTACTAGGCGTCTTTAGAGTCCCAGTGCTTGTACGTCTACGCCTGGCTAATCCACAGAGAAGTGCAAAGCCGGGCGATAGGCAGAGCCCGTCTACCCTTAAGCAATCATAGGTTTGTAAACCGGATACTTTATTCGAGGAAGGTTGTCGATCAGGCCTAAGGAGGCCTCCCTCCCCAACAGTTTGCTGCCAAGACATAAATGGTTGGTAGCAAGGTTTTATTGTCATAGTTTTCCTTCTATTTGATGGATGACCTGGCAAGGTCTACGAGTCCAACACTCCGAGAGGATAGCCTGCGCCCGTCTACTAGTCGGGTATTTCCGAGCCCCCGCAGGTAAAAAAAGAATAAGTTGTTTTTAAAAAATTTTTTTCTTCCAAAATCATATGCACACATCTCTCTCTCTCTCTCTCTCTCTCTCTCTCTCTCTCTCTCTCTCTCTCTCTCTCTCTCATATATATATATATATATATATATATATATATATATATATATATATATATATATATATATATATATATATGAGTCTAAAAACCGGTTTCTAAATATAAGGAAGGACTAAAGATAAATGTCCCTCACACTATTATCAGCAACATTTGTCGTAGACATTTCACCGGCAATTATGGTGTGTGGGAGGGTTTAATCTACTATTGAGTAGGTCCAACGAAGAGGCACTTAAGCTATGACGTTACAGTATAAAAGGTAATTTTGTGGTCGAACTATATGGAAAAATATTTTTTAACTAGTCATAGCAACGTAAATATATGCAATTATTTAAGATAAAGACAGTTCAGAAATAAGAAATTAATAACTGGATTTTTCTTTTCTGAAATGTTGCCTATAAGCTTTAGTTGAATTTGAGGTCTTCATTCCTTGACAGTGGTCGACACGTGGCTCTTTAACAAAACAGCCAAGAGGGTTTCAGTGGGACTTTCCCTTGTTTTGTAAACTAAATTGATAGTGGATTCCTCCCCCTTTTATCCTCGAACGCGTTGACCCCTCCAAAGAAAAAACTCGCAGAATATTAGCAAGAACATATTTATTTGTTTATTTTTCGACTAATCACCGACTATCAAGGGGCCGCCGTTTTGCAGGGCTCATCAATAGTCATTATGTTTTCGTTCGAACTGAACTGGTGGATAACAGGTTTATTTTGAACAAAAAATTCCTTTTAAATAAGTTACAAACTTATCGTAACATTTATTTGTTGCCTATTTGTTTATTTTACTTATTTTAGTTAGCTGTCTTTAAAAATTCCCGAAATGTTTTATGACTAATCATATTAGCATAGTTTTTTTTATTAAAAAAAACAATGCTAATATGATTAGTCATAAAGCATTTCTGTTATTTTTAACGGCAGCTAACAGTACAAAAACGGGTGAAAAAAAAACAAATAAATGTTACGAGAGACAAGATAAGTTACTACTAACCTCGATAAGTTTATTTGTGGTGTAACTTATTTTAAAGGGATTTTTTGTTCAAAATAAACCTGGTGTCCACCTGTTCAGTTCTGAACGAACCACATTATAGCTTTTGCACGACGCAACCCTTGATAGTCGGTGAAAAATCGAAAAATAAACAAATAGAGTTAGAAACACATGCAACAAATGTCACTAATCGAGGGAAAATGTAATGTTCTACCAGTATTTTGCTGAGACATATAGTTTGTTTGAATTCAGCAATATGGGCTTGTAAGATACATCTTTTTAATTAATCATATTTCGGTTTACAAAAATATCTTTGCATGAATAATGTATTTAACAAAGAGCTGCTTACAGCACCTGGTATTATCAAGCGGTCACCCATCTAAGTACTGAACAGGCTCTACGTTGCTTAATTTGGTGATCAGACGAGAACAAGTGTTTTCAGCGTGATATGGCCGTAAGTGAATTAACTTTTTTAAAAAACTTACATCACTTTTTAAACATTATATATTTCTTCTAACTTAATTAGTTTTTCACTTAACGCCCCCCCCCCTCCCGCCTCGCCATTTTATAATATATCTTAACAGTAACAACGTTAGTCAACTTAGCAAAAAACAATCAGGTTTTCAATATTGGAACAATTTCACACACACACTCCCTAATGTTTTTTTTAGCTTTTATATTTGGTCTTCTTAGAAAGAATTTCTCAAACATGGTTCCTTGTCCTTTCACACGAAAATTACAACGTTGAGTTATCGTCCTTAGTCTCTTTCTGATCTTTGTACTTATGCAGTTTACGGACCGTGCTGAAATAATAACGTTATTATTTAGAAATGCATTCTTTAGAGGGGTGCGGGTGGGGGGGGGGGGGCTTATTACTTATTTTGTAGTTTCACCTAACAATGTAATACAAAAAAGATAGGTTGAAACTCCTATGTAAATCATAGCCCGGTCCGTAAACTGCATAAGCACCCTGATGTTATTTCTAAAATTGATGAGCGATTTCATTTGTTTTGTTTCACACATACACACACACACACACACACACACACTCCCCAAATGGTAAACTAATGTTTTCTTAGCTTTTATATTTGGTCTTCTTATAAAGAAAGAAAACAAAAAAAGGAAGAAAGTCCCGAACATGGTTCTTTGTCCTTTAACACGCAAATTATAACGTTGAGTTATCGCCCTTAGTCTCTATCTTAATTTAGTAATCATGCAGTTTATGGACCGTGCTGAAATAATAACGTTATTATTTACAAAGACATTCTTAAACTGGGGATGGTTTCACTAACTCTTTTGTAGTTTCACCCATTTAATACAAAACAGATAGGTGGAAACTCCTATCTAAAAACATAGTCCGGTCCGTAAAGTGCATAAGCACCCTGATGTTATTTCTAAAATTGATGAGCGGTGTTTTTGAGACGATACTGTGAAATTGCATAAGTTTCAAAAGATTGTGTTCTAAAAGTGATGGGTTTTAAAAGAAGTTATTTCTTCACTTACGGCCATATCACGCTGAAAACACCGGTTCTTGTCCGATCACCGAAGTTAAGCAACGTAGAGCTTGGTCAGTACTTAGATGGGTAACCGGTTGGTAACCCCAGGTGCTGTACTCATCTTTTTAAAAAAAATATTTTCTATTTTTATTTATTCATTTATTATGATTCATTAAAACATGCTAAATTTTGTTTCAAAACTGTTTTTTATTATTCCTAGTTTTATTTATTAAAATAAAGGATAGGGTGATTTACTTTCTTCTTTATCTAAAAAAATAAACACATTTTACTGAGCAATTAAATAAAACAACAAGCAAAAATATGCGACTATATATTTGCTACGCCTTAAATAATATATATATATATATATATATATTAATATATAATATATATATTATATATATATATATGTATAATATATATATAATATATGTATAATATATATAATATATGTATAATATATACAATATATGTATAATATATATAATATATATGTATAATATATATAATATATATATAATATATACAATATATGTATAATATATATAATATATATGTATAATATATATAATATATATGTATAATATATATAATATATATATAATATACATGAATTTATATAATATATAATATATATAATATATATATATATAATATATGTATAATATTTATGTAAAATATAGAATATATATATATACATATAAATATAATATATATGTATTATAAATATAATATATATATAAACCTAAATGAAGCAAGAGAGATAAAGATGTGCGGGTGACAAATCTATTTCATCTTCGATTGTTCAATTAAGGTGTACTCGATAACCAGCAACCCCTGCTAACGAACAATAACCTTGATCTTACCCCTCAAACTCTTTTATCTTCTCCACTTAACAATCCCAACTTAACTTTGGCCCAGAGCTTGAGCATACAAATAATACAAATACTATAATAACCCCATACAAAATACACACTTACATTGTGACTAGTGCCTTCCCTATCAAGACCCGAATCTCAAACCATATATACTCGTTCAAACACAATAACAATGCCACTGGCACCTCTCTATTCAATTTAATAAAAAAAAACTTTAACCGTACAAAAACTCCCTACTCCCTACATTCGTCAATATAAAAAAACGTCTAAATCCTACACTCCAGGATCCGCTCTCTGCCAACTATGTACATTAGAAACATTTATGATAGCTACAGCAGCTAAAATCAAAAATATTATTAACTCTAAAACGAACTTATCTCATATTGCAGGCACAAACGAAAATTTAAATACACCAATTTCATTACTTATTCCGACACCACTCCTCCCAGTCAACAACCCCTCTAACATTAGACTAATTCTTAATTTATTTTATTCTTAACTCCTCACTTTTCCAACTTTACAACTAATAATCCCAATAACATAGCGTATCCTCCCCTGTGCACCTAATAACTTTATTAACCCATAATATAAATAGAGAACTAACATTACTCTTCTCCACTAATCCTTAATCTCCTCTACTCACCCACTCTAATTCCTATACCCTTTCAATTATTAGCCAACTCCTCTTACATACCTATCTATTGCCTCTCTTATCTCCCTTTGCATACAATCCATCGACTGTTGACACAGCGCTCTACCGACAATCCTTTTCTCATAGATTCCATAACTCTCACCTTTAAACTGTGCTCTCTGGTTACTTCTATAATGGCCCATTTGCCCCCTTAAATCTATTTGTAATTTCAATACTCCATGTTATCACTTCGTTTTCATAATCAACTGAATCCCACCCCATAATCCTTATACTAGAACTAAAACATATTGATGCCACTCCCAATCCTAACATCAGTAATATATTAAATTATCTTATTTAGTCACGCATCTAATATTTAACCAACTGAGAAATCTATAAATTCTTTAAACATAAAACTCTGAAATGTCCGGATAATTACATCTTAATTCCAGTTTTCCAATCGTCTGAGCCCTAATTCAGAATTTGAACCCTTTTTTTAAATCCGTGGATACTCCCCATCCCGAACTGTTTACTTATTGACCAGAACGCTACTGTATTAGCTTATTGAAACCCCGCCCTCAACTCCTAACTGAAGCCAGTCCAGGCCTAGCAAATAAACTGGCAGTAATTAAATTATATTTTTGCTTACAAGCGATGAGCAGTAACTAAACAAGCCTATTCCTAGCATCAGCCAGTTTCCTCTGCTAAACCTTCTCCTCCCACAACCCTGATCTTACACTCCTCTCCCACTTTCATTGGCCTCGTCTTCGACCAGAAAATTCTCTCTCACACCTTAGGTTCAATCGAAGTAATTCGGCCTACTTGAAATATATACATTTTAAACCCACCTCCTTAAAAACTATTTTCATTTGCGATCCACGGAAGTATTTTAAAATGGCCCTAATTCCCAAAATTACATCCTAATAAGCGCTTTTTATCTACGGTTGAACCAAACCTCATTCTATTGGATTTACTACATTTTGAACATTTCTAACGCAGTCTTCACGAAATTTCTTTTTCCATCTTTAAATCTTTCGTCACCGGACACTTTGTCAACGGACATTTACCAACTGGACAGACTTTATATTTGGATAACCTTTTTATGCACACACTCTAACTTTCCATTACTTTATATTATTTCTTCAATTTTTCAAATTTTGAATTTTGGCTATTTCCCTATCAACTTATCCATCTATGTAATTCCTCTGATGATAAGGTTCTAATTTTTGAAAAGCCTGGCTTAAGGAAAAAAATAAACATGTATTTATCGAGTACACCTTGCATTGAACAATCGAAGATGAAATAGATTTGTCATCTGCACATCTTTATAATTGCTCTATCTCGTATATTGAGCTTAAATCATTTCACTATAAATTCAATTCTCTAAAAGTATACTTTTAGTCTCAGATTTCATATATATATATATATATATATATATATATATATATATATATATATATATATATATATATATAAGTGATTAGGGTACCAAAACATTGCTTTGTAATATGAAGAGCCTGTCCACATAAAAACTGAACACTTGGAATCAAATGACTCTGGCTGGAAGATATTATTTGATATGAAAAAGTTGAAATCTTATAAACCATTCAATGGAGGATATACAACATTTATGTCTATTCAAAACTAAACAAAGAGCAGCAATTGTTATATTATCAGAAAACCTATGGTTTTGAGAGCAAGCAATTGTAGAACAATGCCGTCTCTTTCGACAATCGCCACCAACCCCAACGTTGTGTGTGCCCTGTTTTTATTCTGTTCGTCTTCATCTTTCGTTTTGGTCATGTCGTCTATTCTACTGACGAATCGTCGAGGGTACAGCACTGGTATACAAGTTTAGAAAAACAAACAACATGCCATAAGCCCTGGTTTACAAGTACACAAAAATAAAAGCAAACTCACAAGAAAAAAACAAACTCAGATACATTGTGTATAAGTCAGTTGAAACAGTTTGTACAACTGTCGAGGACTCTATTGTCTGTACCCAAAGTTTTCACCTCATCTCGGCTCTACCCGATCTTACTTTGTGACATTTATTTACTTTAATGCAGAAAAAATACAATTTAATTATTCTTTTTGAATTAATTCTTGTTTATTCATTTATTTAAAAAAAAATAATGTTAAATAAAGTTCAGTTTCAGTATAAATCGGATCGTATTCCGATTTGCATTAAAAAAATGCAATTTGTAAAGTTTTCTAAAAAAAATTTAAAACTAGTATTCATTATCGACAGCCTGAGTGTTTTTAAATTACACAATTCGTTGATGTTGTCATTTACAATTTAAAATAAATTGGCATACCAAAAAGTAAAAAGACTGTTTAAAATTCTGATTAGTAATTTCTTTTAAATCTGAAAAAAATTGGTTGATTACTTTCTACAAAGATCTTCTAATTACGGTTCTAATTTTATGTTTTTAACACAATAGTTAAAACAGACTATTTAAAATTTTAGGAAAAACAGTAATCACATTGTTTCATTTGTCCATATTCGGATTCCAAATAATCTTTTAGACTGAGAGTTGTGACTAAATCCGTTTTATTTTTTTTTTAAATAACTTTGCATGAGATATTTCAGATACTTTGGGTTGGTGGGAATAGAGTCAGCGGTTGCTCGAACGATGGGCCGAGATTGTCTAAATAGAGTCAGCAGTAGTAGTGGTCGTGCCTTGATCTGGTGTATATAAATAGTAAATCTATAGTTAAATTAAATTGCCCCCAAAATGCAGATTTATAAATTTCACAAGAAAATGGTTCATTTCCTGTGTATACACTTCTCAGAAAAGCACTTGATAAGAATATAAAATTTATCCTATGTGTATTCTTGTCATAATTCTTTGTTTTAGATAAAGGTTCCCTTCCTTGAACTAACTCTAAATATTTTTATAAGTTACATTTATATCTGAGGGTAAACTCTACGGTGTTATACCCTTTTCTAGTGGCACCATTTGCACTCGGTAGCCTGGCCTCCAAAGTAGAATAGTAAAACCATTATTTCCGGATTCATAAAATATGTTGCTCTTTTTCTATTTTTGTTTACTAAGTTCTTAAGAATCAAGAAACTTTCCACGTGGGGCTAACACTTGATTTCTTTTATGGATTGACATTGTCACTTTTTTAGCTGCTATTTGGACCTCGCAACAGCTTGGTTTACCTAGGTATATTTTTAGATTCTGTTTGTATGAGTCTTTAAACTAGAATTAGTATATTTACATCAACAAACTACTGAAGAATATGGTTTACGTCTATAATTAGCATAAGGAAATGCCAGGCGTTCACCCGCCATTTAGAGGCGTTATCTGAGAGTTCCTTTAACGATTTTGACTATTCCATCAAGTGCTATTATTTGGATTTGTGTTGGCATTGGTTCTCCAAAAACACTTTTAAAATTTTTTAAAGCTCTTCTTCATGAGGTCGGTGGCTTTTCAGTGTGTATTCTCATATGTTTTTTCAAATAGGAATTTGTAGAAAATGCAGACCCACACATCATACAAGAATACGGTTTATCTCCTGTGTGTATTGTCTTGTGATATTTTAGAGTAGAATGATTAGAAAATGAAGACGTGCAAATGTCACAAGAATATGGTTTCTCTCCTGTGTGTATTCTCATATGAATTTTTAAATTAGAATTAGTAGAAAATGCAGACTCACAAACTGTACAAGGATATGGTTTATATCCTGTGTGCATTCCCATATGATCTTTTAGAGTGGAATTCGTAGAAAATGAAGATTCACAAATTTGACAAGAATATGGTTTCTCTCCAGTGTGTATTCTCTTGTGAATTTTCAAATAAGATTTAGTAGAAAATGCGGATCCACAAACAGTGCAAGAATATGGTTTCTCTCCTGTGTGTTTCCTCATGTGAATTTTCAGATGGATATTCTGTGAAAATGCAGATCCACAAACTTGACAAGAGTATGGGGTAACTCCTGTATGTATTCTCATGTGTGTTGTTAGGTTACTATTCAGCGAAAATTCAGACCCACAAATTTTACAAGGATAGGGTTTTTCACCCGTGTGTGTAATCATGTGTTTATTTAGACTGCTTTTTTCTGAAAATTCAGATGCACAAATTTGACAAGAATATGGTTTCTCTCCTGTGTGTTTTCGCATGTGCGTTTTTAGATGAGAATTATACGAAAATGCAGAATCACAAACTTTACAAGAATACGGTTTATCTCCTGTGTGTATTCTCATGTGATCTTTTAGATTAGAATTAGTAGAAAATGCATAGTCGCAAACATGGCAAGAATATGGTTTTTCTCCCGTGTGTATTCTTATGTGTCTTTCTAGCCCACTATTCTGTGAAAATACAGATCCACACACTTTACAAGAATATTGTTTTTCACCTGTGTGTACTTGCATGTGTTTTTTCAAAGAGAATTCTGTAGAGAATGAAATATCACACACTTTACAGAAAAATGTTTTCTTTCTAGTACCTTGCTGCATGTTTTATTAAAATATATTTTCTGAATATAGTGAGATATGTGCTTTAAATAATGAGTCAACAGTTATCAAAACAGGAAACTCTTTTCATTTTTGTGTCAAATTTGAAAATCATGAACCATTTTTATTTTCGGTGACAAATTTGAAAATCCTTCTTTTCGATGTAATCTGTAAATAAAGAAAAATAATATCAACACAAGGATCGCTTTCTAACATCATTCAAATATTTCAAACATTTTCTAACATCATTCAAATGTTTCAAACGTTTTCTAACTTCATTCAAATATTTTAAACGTTTTCTAACATCATTCAAATGTTTCAAACGTTTTCTAACATCATTCAAATGTTTTAAACGTTTTCTAACATCATTCAAATATTTCAAACGTTTTCTAACATCATTCAAATATTTCAAACGTTTTCTAACATCATTCAACTGTTTTAAACGTTTTCTAACATCATTCAAATGTTTTAAACGTTTTCTAACACCATTCAAATGTTTTAAACTTTTTCTAACATCATTCAAATATTTTAAACGTTTTCTAACATCATTAAAATGTTTTAAACGTTTTCTAACATCATTCAAATGTTTTAAACGTTTTCTAACATCATTCAAATGTTTTAAACGTTTTCTAACATCATTCAAATATTTTAAACGTTTTCTAACACCATTCAAATATTTTAAACGTTTTCTAACATCATTCAAATGTTTTAAACGTTTTCTCACTTCATTGAAATGTTTTAAACGTTTTCTAACATCATTTAAATATTTTAAACGTTTTCTCACTTTATTCAAATATTTTAAACGTTTTCTAACATCATTCAAATATTTTAAACGTTTTCTAACATCATTCAAATGTTTTAAACGCTTTCTAACATCATTCAAATGTTTTAAACGTTATCTAACATCATTCAAATGTTTCAAACGTTTTCTAACATCATTCAAATATTTTAAACGTTTTCTAACATCATTCAAATGTTTTAAACGTTTTCTAACATCATTCAAATATTTTAAACGTTCTCTAACATCATTCAAATGTTTCAAACGTTTTCTCACTTCATTCAAATGTTTTAAACGTTTTCTAACATCATTCAAATGTTTTAAACATGGGTCGCTCTAAAAAAATGCAACAGGCTTGATTTTTGTGAATTACCAGAGAAAAGACAAATTTGTTTCTTCTCTGTGCTCTTTTCTGTAGGTCACATTTAAAAGGTAAATAAATGTTTTGAAATTACCAAAACGTTTATGTTTCGTGTTTTAAAAGTTTAATGTTTTAAACTAGCATGGCTACCCAGTATTGACCGGGAAATAGTAATTTATTTCTATCAATAACAATTGATTTCCATCTGTTGTCACACGTGAGGTAAATATTACTGTAAAAACTTAAAACAACTAATCCAAGTAAAATTTAGAAAAAACAAAAATTTAAAAAAAAAAAAAAATTAAACAAATATTCCGAGTAAAGGTAAAAAAAACGCAAAATAAGTTTTACTTAAGAAAATAAACTAATCTCCTCTATCTGTGTCTCTTCTTTTCTCTCTCTCCCCTGTTAAAAAAGCTGTATTATTATGTTTTTGTTTCTTTTTATTATTGTTTGAAGCAATAGTTTCGTCGATAGTAAAAGAGTAAATGAGACGCTGAGAACAGATACTACACTTTAAATTATTTATTTGCACAAAATATAAAAATGTAAATTATGAACAAATTAGGCATAAGGCCATCAAAGTGTGGGAAAAGGGGATTCATTGGTCATCCTTGGTCAACTGCTATAAAAATGTCTATCTTAGTCTAAATAGAATCATCTCAGTCACTACAATACCACATTTACTCTGTGGGGGGTCATGCTACTTAAAATATCTTCAAATTGTTAAGAAAAATTTTTTTTACATAAATTTATTTACAGAAATTCATTGAATTAAAATAGGCAAAGTAACATGAAACTATAAAAAAATGTTTTATAACTCAATGCCGCCCCCCCAAAAAACTGATTTAATCTATTATCGTATTATCTTTTAATGGGGATAAGTTAGTGTAGTATCGGTTCTGTTGTCATAGGACCGTCCTTCCAGGAATTACCTCCTCCTTTTTTAATGGGATGGAGGTAATCCTCTCAGGTCTTACATCTTGTGAAACAGTTGATGTAGTATCTATTCGTTGTCATGAAACCATCTTCCCAGGGATTACTTTCCTTTGGGGGGGGGGCAGGTGGTAGTGTAGTATCTAACCTTTAGTCATGATACTATACTCACAGGCATTATCTTCTGCTTTTATGGGGAGATCCTCCCAAGTATTGGAAGGGGTATTGTAGTACCTGTTCTGTTGTCATGATACCATCCTACCAGACATTAGTGTAGTATATGTTCGTTATTAACTCCTTCAGTGTATGTAGTTCGTTCATGATATTATCCTCCCAGCCTAGCAAAAGTATGCAACCAGTATTTGCTAGTATATATATATATATATATATATATATATATATATATATATATATATATATAGTACATGTATTATATTTGTTTCTATAGATGTTAATCCAATGAAACACCAGTGTTTATAAAAGTGCTCAATAACATGTAGAGCTGTTTTTTAGTATAAATTTTTATTTATACAAAGATTTTTGGTTACATATGTGCATACATGTTTCAGCTGCAGAAGTTGGCTCTTGAAAGAGGGTACAGCTGAAACATGTATGTACATATGCAACCAAAAATATTGTGTGTGTATTTAGGCAGCATATTTTCATTTAGGCAAACATTATTAAATAACAGAGTGTTTTTGCTTGATAAGACTTTTTTATTTTTTCAGTTTTCCAAATGGTCCATTTAGTGTTTCGATCAAATTGCTGTATGTAAGTTCCATGTGTTTCTTGTTCCATTTTCTTTCTATTTTTGCGAATAATTTCGATTTGATTCGTCAAATAATCTTCAGGCGGTGTTAATTTTGGTTTCTTAAAAAATATGTCTTTACTGTTGAGTTTTTTATTATGATAACAGGCAGTAATTTACAACTTTTGAATCTTGCACGCTCTTAGAACATAATCACGCTCTCATGTAACATCTCAATATTATAGAATCTCTTACCGGAAGAGAGAAAAAGAGAAAGAAAAGGGGAAGGAAGAGATAATAGTTATAAGGATTTAAGAAGATAGTGTTATAAATATTTGGAAATTCCAAATATGGAAGCATTTTGGAATTCACAAATAGAGAAGAACAAACTAATAAGATAAAGGGGAAGAGAGAGAGAGAGAGAGAGATGGGGTCAATTGTGTCATGACAAGAGTTTCATAAATTTTTGGAAATTCCAAACGTTTTTCATAAATATTTTATAATATATATATATGCGTGTCGGCCGCAACGATTAACACTCCGACTACTGAGTCAAGAATGACTTTCGTATTGGGGTTCGAATTGTACGACCGGCAGGGATTGTCTCCTCCCATACTGATGATAGCAGGTTTGGCATGAAACACAGGTGTATATGGGTCACTTTGAAAATAATATTTATTTATAAATAATTATATAATGGCTGTTTATCTAAGCAACATGACATAAATGCTGGTGTACCTCAGGGAATCTATCCTTAGATCTATTGTTCCTGATCTCATAAACGATCTCTCTGATGACATTGAGTCTGAGATTAGTATATTTACTCTCATCATGTGGGCAAAATATGGACGCGATCATATCCGAGACAATGGTTGAATCCTTAGAAAATAATCTCCAGGCTGTAGTGAATTTATGGTCATAAATGGATGGTAACTATTAATGCAGCAAAGACAAAGCTACTTTCCTTCAATAACTACAAGAAGCCTCTCCAACCACCGATTGTCATGGCTAATAACACCCTACCTGAGAGTTCAACAGTCAAACTCCTCGGCCTAACCTTCACAGGTAACATGAATCAGAACAAATACATTGCTGCAGCAAAGAAGGTGGGCTCCCTCTACCGTGCTAGTAAACTCCTCACACCTGACATTATCCTGATCTCTACAAAGCCACCATCCACTCATGCATGGAGTATTGTTGCCACATCGGGGCTGGTGCATCATCCACTAGTCTCTCCCTCCTAAGCAAGGTCCAAAAAAGAGTCGCCAACCTAATAGGTCCCTCATTGTCAATCAAGCTCCAGCCCCTGTCCCATCGCCACAATGTAGCATCCTTGTGCTTGTTTTACAAATACTTCAATGGATTGTGCTCCGATGAACTGGCTACTCTGGTGCCCGCTCGACGTAAATTCACTAGACCAACCATTCACTGTGGAGGTCTCCAGATGCCAGAGAGTCTTCTACTCAAATAGCTTATTTCCTCGTGCTGCTGGCTTCTGGAACTCCCTCCCTGCTCCCCCGACAGTATCGACATGCAGAGGTTTAAAACTAATGTAAATAGACATCTCGCTACATTGCTCCCAACTTGGGGGGGGGGTCACCCAAAACCCACACCCAAAATCTTAGTAACCCTTTACGCACGTGTGGTCTTGTGTTTACATTAAGTACGTGCAAAAATGAGCGTCTCTTGTATGGACTATGCTTATTAATAAGCGCTTATCATTAATTATTTAATCAGTTTCCGTGTAAACTTTGATAGATAAACTTAATCTCTAAAAGGAAAAAAATGTCTATTTACGTGTGAAAAAGAAATTATAATGAAATATGTTATCATGACGGCTGAAAAAACAAAAAATCCAGTGAATTTTGAACTTTGAAGAAATTACTTGTAAAAATCTCTTGAAAGATAAATATAAGTTTTTGGGAACTATTTCAAAGATAATTATTAAATTAAAGTCATAAGATACTGAATTTAAAAAAAATTCCTACGTTTTACTAAAAATTAGCTAAATTATCCCCCCACCCCAAAGTCATAGATTAGTAAAATCCGGCATCGGTTAATCGGTAAACGACTTTGTTTACCAATTGACTATCGCTATGCAAAATATATGGAAGACAAAAATGTAATAATTTATCATTTTTAACTTTATATATAAAAATTGTTTTGTAATAGTTTATAGAAGTTGAAAAATTATTATCCATTAATTTTTTTTAATGTTATAAAGAAATTTAATTAATGTAAGTACCCTTATTTTGTTGTAATAAAAAATGAAATACTTATTAAATTACAATATTTGTGAATGTACGCAATTAAGATTTTATTTACTTTTAACTAAAAAGATTCATATTTAACTTGGTATTAGTTTTTAATTCAGTAATTATTGATTACGTCTGTTACCAATGTTTTTCCTTAGAATTTGAAATGAAACTTTTTTTAAATGTTAAAAATTATTTTTACGTTACGAGCTGCATCAATTTTTTTTACATGATGATTAAAAACTTTAGTCATTCGATTTATTCTTAACATGTCGTAATGATAAATTACATTAATTCTTTTTAAAATAAAGTGTATTTTTTTATTTTAAGTGTGAAAAAGTAGATTAAAGTCAATGACTACACTGATAATTTATTCATTGAAAAAAATTAAAACGTTAACAATTATTTATAATTCAATAGAATTTAATTTTTAAGGAAAATGTCATATTTGAACTATTTATTTATTAATAAATAATTTTAAACTTTTTAAATAATATTTATTAATGACAAAAACAAAGACAAACTTACGTTTTATCTTTCCAAGTAATTGACAATGAATTGTGAAATTAACGAAATCGATGAATCTCTGAAACTAAAATTTTGAAAAGTAGTGTGAGTGATTGGTGGGAGGTCTAATCGTGCCTGTTTATTACAAACGTGGCTTACATAGCGCTCCAAGTGAATCGCTAGTAGAAATTAGTCAATTTTTTAAATTCCTTTTCTTTTGTTATGTTCCTTGGTCTCAAAATTATCAATTTTTGGTTTATATTAAAGATAATAAAAAATTTCTTGCGCTGATGATGACACGTTCATGTATGAAAGGGAAATATAATTATGTTGTATTTTTTATTTTCCCAGAAACTCTCATCATTAAAATCACATGAAATATTTTTTGCAATTATATTATTTTTTTAGTCAAAATATTGATTAAACAATGCTTTATTCAATAATAATATCGCTAATTGAAAAAATTAATTTTTCTTCAAGTTATAGTAATTTTATTAACACGGTAGTTAGAGGCCTTTTTCGTAATATATACGAAATATTAAAAAAAAATGTTTACTTGTTAACATCTATAATGTTTTATTTTCATTAAACAAAATCATGCATTTTTTTTTATTAATATATAAAAATATAACTTTAGTGAAGGCGTATTTTGTTTTTAAAAAATAATAGATTTTCACTAAAATTTAAAAAAATAATAATGGTTTCATCATATTCCGTGATTGTTGATTAATAAATATTGAAAATTTCATTGAAATTGGTTGATTTCCTGAATTTTAGTTAATTTTTAAGTGAATGCTTTTACATTTTGGGGATCAGCTATTGATTTTGTACGTACCTAGTTTACATTCTAAAAAAACAACTCTTTGTACGATACGTCGACAAAAGTATTATATATATTATGTATATATTTATTATTATTATTATTATTATTATTATTATTATTATTATTATTATTATTATTATTATTTATTATACCGTTTTTCTTTTTCCAATTTAAATTTTTATCTATTCAGAATTTTCTGAAATCTTTTACTATAGTCAACGGAAAGACAATAATTTGATGACAACTAACATTTGTAAAAGTAATATTAAAGTTATATTTTGGAAAAGAACAAAAATGATAACTACTGTTTTATTGAATAAATATTCTTCTGAGAAGAACTAACAAATTGCTATTATTTTTATATTTTAAAAAAGTTATTACTCTTTGGAACTACTTCCCTGCCCCTGTTTATATATATATATATATATATATATATATATATATATATATATATATATATATATATAGTATTTGTAAATATCAAAATCCTAAAATTATCCATTTTAATATTCTTTCCTTAAACAAAAGTAAATATTAGTTTAAGCAGGTAAGTTATTTAGGCTTTTTTTTCAGTAAAAATAAAGTAATAATCTGTCTCCAAAATGTGCAACTCTAAGAAAATTAAAAAAAAAAAAAGAGGGTTAAAAAAAAAGTATTTCTATCACTATTGGGCATCCATAGGTACATAACATCTCGCAATGTATCACATGATAATGCTATTTTTTTGTGTGTGTGTGTGTGTATGTAAACAATACATCCAGCCGTAGAAAAAGGAAATTTCGTACTTGTATCGCAAGATAAAAAAGGGTTTCTTTCCAAATTAGATAATTTAATCTTTAAATAAACTATTTTACTTTAAAACAACTTCCTATAAGTATAACTTTCATTTAATGGAGATTTTTAAAAACGCTAAATGGAACGCAAATGTATGAATTTCTTAAAGAAAGCTAAAACCGGTGACGTCAACGATTCTATGGCTCCGCTTAGAGGTCCCTATCGGTTTACTACTCATTTGTGGCCAATTTGCATAAAAAATAATATAAGTTACCGTAAATATTGGTTGTGGGTAAATTAATAATGGGGATCAAACATCTTGTTTAGTCACGGACAGTAAGGTACCTTACCGGCCGTGCATGGGTTACTTTGTTCAGAACCGATATTTACGCTCAAATAGGTCACAAGTGAGTATGTAAAGCAAAATAAATTGTTTTTGACTACTTTCCCAACTGATTTCCTTTAAAATAATTTATGTCGGCAATAGTAACGTTTACCCAAATCCTGACCCACGAACTACAGGTAAGAATAGCAAGTATATTAAATTAAACAAAGATTTCAGAAGTAAATATCTTTTTCTTTCGGGAAAATTTGTTTGGTTTTTGAAAAGTGAAAGGAATGGTCATCAATGTCTTTTTTACCGATTAGTATTTACAGTGAAATAGATACTTTTCACTCAAGTTTCCTTTCAAAGTTCAAAATAATAATAATAAAATAATAATTAGTTAATTAATTAATCAATATAAAGAATAATTAATTAAAAAAAAAAATGATTTATAAAAATAGAAATGTATTATTACGAACTTACATGCCGCTTACAACAACGTGAAAAGTAGGAGAGCGCTTACGTCCTTAATAATACTAATTACTAAAACAATCGTCGTGCGAACGTGTGACCTTTTCATATAGGAGCAAACTTTTTGTTCGGCTACTGAATTTCTTCTTTTCTGTCCTCGGTCAGTGAAGAAGTCCTTCTAGACCGAGGCAATTTAAATTTTTGCTCCTGTTTTGGGGTGCTGGTGTACTTGTGTAGTCTCTAAGGGGTCGATCGTTGATGTTGATCGGCCTCACAACTAAGAAAGGAGACACAGACAAGAAGGTAAACGGCAATGACAAAAAGAGAGGACAAAAGCAGATGAACAGTTTAAAAATAAAGAGGTTTATTTACCATAAAGGTAATAATGGTGGAGAAGGAAAACTGAAATAACAGGGCTGACGTTACTGGAAGCATGAAAGGCTGGAATGACGTCACTGGTACGAGGGCAGCTTGAGAAGTCGTCATACAGGGTTTCTGGATGTCCCTGAGGTGTAAGGATGTGCCTCAGGTCGGCCCAGTCCGTGTGAACGTGGCCAAGGGCTGGATCAGCAGGGGTCAGGGAATCGACAGGAACAGGAATAGAAGGATGTCGACAGACACTGAAAAAGGAGCTGAAGAAAGTTATACTGGAACGATGAGCAGGCGTTGCTGGAGAGAACTGGAGCAGGCACTGCAAGAAATAGCAGGAACAAGTACCACAGGAAGCTGGTGCACGAGTGAGCTGGAGCAGGCACTTCAAGAAATAGCAGGAACAAGTACCACAGGAAGCTGGTGCACGAGTGAGCTGGAGCAGGCACTTCAAGAAATAGCAGGAGCAGGTACCACAGGAAGCTGGTGCAGAAGTGAGCTGGAGCAGGCACTTCAGGAAATAGCAGGAACAAGTACCACAGGAAGCTGGTGCACGAGTGAGCTGGAGCAGGCACTGCAGGAAATAGCAGGACCAGATACCATAGGAAGCTGGTGCACGAGTGAGCTGGAGCAGGCACTGCAGGAAATAGCAGGAGCAGGTACCATAGGAAGCTGGTGCACGAGTGAGCTGGAGCAGGCACTGCAAGAAATAGCAGGACCAGGTACCACAGGAAGATGGTGTAGAAGTGAGCTGGAGCAGGCACTTCAGGAAATAGAAGGAACCGCTGCGAGCTGGTGTTGCAGGAAGCTGGTGCAGGCAGGCTGAAGTCAGGTGGATGGAGCAGGCAGTAGCAAAGTTGAAAAGGTTTATTGCATTTTAGTAGTTGACTTTGTTAGTCTTGAAAAAGGCTGCTTGTTTTGCTACTGCTTTGCTGGGTCCCTGTCTCTGGCTTGACAGTCGTCTTTTGGGAGGTCTCCTCACCCCCCGGGTTGAATTGAATCTATTTATCTTCATCCCACAAGGCAAGATGTGACACAAGGTCGGGAAAGTGGGAAAAACCCAGCGCTCGAGAATTTGAGCACTGTGGCCATTTAAAAATTGCCTGGGCAGCCCCGTCGGCATTCCCTGGTAGGGGTACCTCAAACGATTAGCAATAAACTAACCCCCTTTCAAAGGGTGAGAAGGCAAAGCCTGGGAGGGTGCACCTCCTAGAACTGCACAGGATAGACAACCGATAGTCCGGCATAAATCCAGACCCGAAGGCCCAGACAATACTGGTCTGTAGGGTGGGGTAAAAACCCCAGTCTAAAAAATAGGGAATACTGGTGAAATCTCGTTTGATGAAATGTTCTAGAAGGTTCCATTGGAAAAAACAATAACAAATCAGTAGGAGCCAGTAGTTTTCCAACGTCATAGCCATGCAAGGGTTAATTAAACCTTCTACAATAACAAAAACACCCAGTAATTTTCCATAGCAAGGAAAGAGTTAAATCTGCGGCTGCTGCTTTTTATCCCTTTTCAAGATTGCGTCTGATAGAGAGAAAAAAAAATAAACAAAAGGGAGCGGTGTACTGGCTGCGACACACGCCCCTATTCCGAATTTGTAATTTAGACGGTTTATTCAAATTATTTCTTACTTGATATTTAATTTTCATTTAAAAAATTATTCCAGCAAATTGTAATACATTTTAACATAAAATTGTTCAATTTTTCAATTTTTTACATGTAATCAAAACTAAAGTAAAAAATATTTTTCGAGAAAAATTTTCTTATTAAATATGAAAACATTTAGTTTCCATTTTATTTATTATCAAATTTGAACTTTGACATCAGCTTTTATTAACCGTTACATATGGTTCCGAAACGTTTTGGGGACTGGCGTCCTACAGGAGATTTTCATCGGATGAACTCAGCTACTGTTCCCGATCATTACCCTATCCCCATATACAAGATGTCATTTCATCCTTGCACTGTTGTAAAATATTTTCAAAATTGGATCTTCTTAAGTGTTTTGAAGTTGTAAATTTACTTATTCAGATGCTAGTGTACTTTCACTGCTAGCTATACTTAAGGAGAGACTTATATAGTAATATATTTCTACTTATGCTAATTATGCATATCAATTAGATAGTATCACCACATCTCCCTGAAACGTATAGGCTTTATGCATCTAGTGCATCTTGCACTTCTAATGATCGTTTCATTTTTTATATTACTTTGCTCTTCTTTTTCCCCATTATTTCTTTCTTTGGGAGTCTATACATTTGGACTTTATTTCCCAGTTCTCCAGCAACATACGACATATATCCGGTTCACAGAATACTGCTGCAAACGCACTATCTTGTCTACTCATCAGCACTATCCCTTCACCAGGATATATTAACCTCTGTCAGATGGGTCTAGACCAGCCATCTTTGGAAGATCTGAATTTGTCATCTCCATAGTTTGTTAATTGCAAATTCCAGTACAGCAGATGAGCACATTTTGTGCAAGATGTCTACAAATTCACCTCGGCCCCTAGTTCCTGAGAATTATCGAAGGACTGTCTTTTTATCCTTATAAGGACTGGCTCACAACAGAGTCTCTGCCTCGGTGAAACTCATTTCAGCCCGGTTCTTCTGGCTCAATATAAGATGCAAAATTATTGCTTAGATCCATTCATGCCAACCCTGTCAAAAATCGAAGGTACACAGACATGTGCGAGCCCCTCTTGGAACGTTCAGCACCCCTGATTCTAGATTCAAATACATACACATTGATTTGGTTGGACCCTGGCCGGTCAGGCAAGACTATTCTTACTTACTGACCTGTATTGATCGTTTTTCACAGTGGCCTGAAGTCATCCCACGAAACGATATATCTGCTGAAACTAGCGCGTGTACTTATAGCAGGCTGAATTTTGCGTTATGGTGTCCCGGTAACAATTATCACTGATTGTGCCAAACAGTTTGAATCCTGCCTGTTCCAAGAACTATCCAAAATACTGGTTAGTAAATGTACTAGTTATCACCCAGCTTACAATGGAATGCTTCAGCACTTTCATCCACAATTAAAAGCCTTGTTATGTGTAGCCCCTGATCCACAGTGTTGGATGGAGTATGTTCCCATTATTCTCCTTGGCTGTTGCTCTGCTATGAAAGAAGATTTGGGATATTCCCTAGGCGAACTATTATATACACTATTATATTGTGATATTTCCCAGCCATACACCACTTGCATTACCTGCTGATATGTTCACTCCTTCAGAGTCACCTGTAATAGATTTGGAACTCTGTGTTGACAGACTTAGAGGCTACTTCAACAGTTTACCACCCATGAACACTAGTTACCAAAGCATCAAATCAGCTGTCCCTAAGGACATTTCAGCATGGACCCATGTGTTTATCATGAATGACTTGATTAAAACTACCACTAACACCACCTTATTCCGGTCCATATTGTGTACTCAAACGTAATAAAAAGTTTTTACTCTGTATATTGGAGGGATTAAAGAGATTGTGTCGGTCGACAGACTTAAACAAGCATTTTTGGACAACGACACCATGGAACCTCATGTTCCACCCATCATAATATTGCCTGAGCTAAGTGATAAAGTACCTTCAGATACAACCCAATCATATCTTCCCATTCACGTTACCAATACACGTTCTGTTTAGACATGTCCATTAGCCGAAAAGTTATGCAAGATCTTGTATATCTGAACATTTACATTTCCTAAAGAAATTAATTAACCACTTCTACAATGTTGCACCTACATGCGTAAATCTTTTTGAATAAACCATTTTCTACCTTTGCAGAGATTTATAAATTTTTTCACTTTTCAGAAAATGAACATTGTGCCCTTTTCACCTCAGAAGACTTCTTTTTCAGCAAAAGAGAGATTTTGCCTCTGGCAACATAACAAAGACATTCTTGTTCAAGCTTATCAGTCATATACTCTATTTTTGCATTTTTCATGTTCTTTCTCTTGTTTTATCGACTAAAAGCCTAAGCAGGGGTTTATGTAGCAGTTGTATGAGCGAACTATTTTGTATTAATGTATGTTGGCTTTAATTGCGATGGTGATTTGGCTTTGTGCTTGCGTAATCATTGATTATTTATTGTGTAGACGCATGACACTTTTGGTGCCAAAGACAATATTCGATCACTAACTGAAGGAAACGGTTGAAACAGCTACCTGAAACCTTCCCTTAACCCTACCCCTAACCCTAAGTCTGCGTGGCAACAGACCTGCAAATAATCCCTTAACCCTACCACTAAACATACTGTGTTTGGTAAAAGTCATTTGTTGTTGTTTTTTTCTTATTTACGATATTTACCGAGTGAGTAAATACTTATTTAAAAATATTTATTTTGAAACATGATGGAGAATGGGGGGGGGGCGCTCAGTTCCTATTTAAAAGTATAGGGGTTGGCGCATAGCCCCCCCCCCCTCCGCCCAAAATATTGAAAACAACAGAGTAAATACTTATTTTTAAATAAAGGGGAAAGCTTAGCCCCTATTTAAAACTAAATGTAGGCTGCCCTTCTTGAACTGTCCTAATTTTACGTTACCAAATTGTTCTTACTTTGTGCCATTTTTTCGAAGAAACTGTTTAGCCGTATGATCTCAACATTCAGCCAAGTTTGATTTAGCTTAGAGCCCTCATCTGTTGGGATTAAATATCCCTGGAAGAAAGTTCAATTCTCGCACGTGAGAATGCAGTAACAATTATGTAAATAAGTGCAAAATAGACACACGGCAACAGCTTTTGTGAGAAGGAACACAACAACAATCGTGTGTAAGTTTAAAACAGTTTTGCTCGTGAGAAAACATGAGGGCAAATATATACAACAAATGGTGAATTCAAAGTTCAGTAAGGAGGAAGTTAATTTAGGTTTGCGAAAACATGCTTTGCGAACTTATCTTGTGGGAGTTCTGGCAACAGGTTGCATGTGTGCCCGCCTCAATTCTGGCTCTTGTCGAGATGTAGTCACTTCAGTCCAAGATGATTGGTAACAGGAAGGAGTGGGGCTCTCTGCAACTGCCGTCATGGGCTTTGTCTCAGAAGCATCCAGCCGCGGTTCTACCAGGTTCAAAAGGTGGGTCGAAAAGAGGCCGGGACACAGTGTGCAAGCGTTTTTATGGGTTGACTCACGTGACACCTAAGGGAGTAGGGGTTGGGATGCCTGACAGCCAATCCGTGAGACCCTTAAGGGACAAGGCTGCAGTGAGGGGGACGTTAATAAATTTTAATTTGACAATTTTTTTTGTATGTTTTGCCTTTATGCATTGTATGTATTGTGATTTTGATAAACTCATTGTAAGATGTTTATCTATTTTTTTCTCAAGTATCATTTTTTTTTACCTATTCATCCACTTGTGCCACTTTTACCTGTGCCATTTTTATCTCTAACCTAAATTCCCAAAATTTACATATATAAAATATTAAAATGAATGAAACGGTGCTCGCATGCACGCGCCTTACAGAATCGAGTTTTCGTCCTTTGTCCCTGAGAATAAGTTGTTGTTGTTTTAAGCGAAATTAGTATTTAATTATTTAATATATTTTATTTTCATTTAATTAAAATATTCAACGGTGCTTTTACACTTTAGCGCACCATTTAAATAAAACAAACTGAGGAATATCCTATACCAAAAAGCACGTAAATTAATCAAGTAGTTTTTTTTTATAACAGAAAATTAAATTTTAGCCATGTACAAAGAGGACAGCCATTTTGAAAGTTTCCAAAAGGGATTGAAAGTTTTAAAAGGGGGAAAAGTTAAATGCATCTCATTTTTGTCTTATATAGTATGTCTGTGTTATCTTTCAGAAATTGTTTTTTAAAATTATTTTTTTCATTTAAAAAAAAAAGGGAAAACAGACGTCACGTGATCAAACGGAGCGATTTTTAATGTTACGATTATCCCCCTTTTACAAAACTGTCAACCCCCTTTGGAAACTTTCAAAATGGCTGCCCTCTTCGTTCGTCGTACATGGCTAAAATTAAATTTTTTTATATATATAAAAAAAACTACTTGATTAATTTACGTGCTTTTTGGTATAGGATATATTCAACCAGTGACAGATACGTACATCAAACAGATATTCCTCAGTTTGTTTTATTTAAAGTATAGGCTAAAGTGTAAAGCACCCATTCAATTCCAGAATAGTTATTCTGGAATAATAATATAAAAAAAAAAATCAATCATCTCAATAGTTCATAAATTAAAAAAATAAATTCAAATTTCCTAAACTTTTATTGTGATTACCTTTCTCAAAATACGTACTGTTTGTTTCGTATTCTTAACCTCTTTACATAAAAGTGCTAGCTCTGTGTGTTACGATGTTTAAACGGAACGCATCGCAAAGCTAACCCAATCAAACTTCTCAAGTTCATCTGACTCTTTCTGATTCTTACTACTTCATCACTGTCTGTCATCCTCCATCCCCCGATCTTAGGAATATTATAACAAGTAAGCCTTTTTCTCCCCCCCCCCCGTAGAGTTGCTTTATGTTGTTATAACTTATTACAAAGAAAACATTAATACGTGGGCGATTTAGTCGTTTCGCAGCCAAAATGGCGGACATGGAATCGGCTGCTGTTTTCTGATTTTTTTTTCCGACATCAGAAATAAATAAGTAAACCCTAATAAATTGTTTGGGACTAATTCCAAATTTAAAATTTGGAATTACCATAAATTATTTCAAAGGAAAAACAGCTGGGAAATTAGTCCCAAACAATTTATTTGGGTTTACTTATTTATTTGTGAGGTCAGAAGAAAAAAAAGCAGCCGATTCATTGTCCGCCATTTTGGCTGTGAAACGACTAAGTCGCCAATACGTGTTTATTTACGGGATTAATTCCTATTTCAGTCACCTAAATTATTTAAAGTAGAATTGGTTTCAGCATTATTCCCAAACAACTCAACTTTTCTTATTAAACCATGGGTGCTTGTCCATTAAAATACACAGGTAAAAATCGCAGTTCCAAAGAAATTAACAGGAAAACTTTTGGTGCTTCTGCTGTTTAGCTACAACATTAAAATATTTAAAATAAACTTTGTTATGTACTTACGTGTTAGCTGAAAATAATATTGTACAGAAAAACTTACACAAATTTATCCAGTATTTATTAAATTATAAGAAAAAGAAGAAAAAAACTATGTTAAGTTTCGTTAGACATTTTCACTTTTGAAATAGACAAGGGAGATAACTCAAATTTTGTTTACTGGTTTAACAAAAATGGCTACCGAATGATAAAATCGATTTTTTTTTGTTTTGTTTTTTTAATTTAATAAATACTGAATGAATGTGTGTAATTGTTGGTGTACAGTCTTCTTTTCAGCTACCACGTAAGTACATAACAAAGTGTATACATTTCTTTAGCTATTAATTTTTAAGAGAGGCCTAACATGTCGGGGCGAAACAGTAGAAGCACGAAACGTGTTGATATGAGGCAAAAATAGGTATCTACACCAAAATTATGAAAAATTAACGAGGAGAATTTTAATTAAAAATCAAAATCAGTTTTAGCGCACTTTTCCGATGCGCCATTGATAAGAGCGCAAATACACATAAAACACCTGAGATAACAATCTGTCATTTCTCCAAGTCAGAATCAATGGCGCTCAAATACGAGAAAACTGATTTTTATTTTTTATTTAAATTCAACTCAATAATTTTTCATATTTTTTTGTGTACATTTTTGCTTGATACGTTAAGTATATCAAAGAGTTTCTTTGTTAATTTATTTAGAACTGCGACTTAAGGAAATGCTTTAAAAAAAAGTCTGAGACTGGAATTACTTCTTCGCAAATTTTCTGCATGACTGATTCCCACATTAGTAGAATAAAAATTCCACCAAAATGTAAGCGCTCTGAGATGAAGGACTTTTTCTTTGATAAACACAGCTTGTCAATTTCCAATTTAAAAACCGGAAGCCGTCATCAAGTACACTCTTTCTATTTAACTTTTTTTTGTTTTATTTATTTAATTTTGTTTACATGGTTTAAGTAGAAATAAATTGTTTTGATCGTCATAAATTAAATTTGATCAACATTTGTACTATTAATAGGCGGAAAGATTGAAGAAAAATATTGCATAAATATAAATGATTTTTTTTATTAGAATAGGTGGTGCAATTTCAGAAAAGGACAAACAAATAATAAATTTTTAAAAACATACTGGTATTATGTGTGTGACCGTGACGGAATAAAGACATCGTATACCAAAAATTACGTAAATTGAGCAAGTAGTTTTTTTTTTATCACACATAATAAAATTTTGTCATTTTTTTCCATGCTCGCTTGTTATGTCGCCATCTTTGAAAAACAAGGAACGCAAGTCAGCCCAGCGTTACAAGCCCAGCTTGTCGTGACAAGCGAGCGTAGAAAAAAATGGCAAAATTCGATGTTCTTCTGTGAAAAAAAACCCAAAACACGGGTGGCACTTTTACTCCGCGCCCCCCCCCCCCCCAGCCAGCATTTTTAGTCTTCCGTATTAACACTTAGCATATATCCCCCCATGCATTTTTTTTGTTGTTTATTGTTTTGTTACCTTACGAAATAGAATGAAGGTTGATGGATTTTTACCCCCCCCCCCCGCGACCCCCCGGCGCCAGCATTTTGGCTCACGTGACTCAATCGTAGTCATTTATAAATAGAATAGTCTTCGTTATGAACACTTAGCATATATCCCCCCCCCCCAATACGTGACAAGCGAGCATAGAAAAAAAGACAAAATTTGATTATTTGTGATAAAAAAACTACTTGCTCAATTAAATAAACTTAACATTTGACGAAACTCTTATCATCAACCTCTTTCCTTTGAAAATGTAGATGCACAGATGACTCAAACTGAATGAAACATATAAGAACAGCAAAAAAGTCCCTGGTACTATTTCGGAAAGGCAACCAAAAATTTACTGCCGTGACATATGTACAACGAATGCTATGAAATCAAACGGAAAAATACGAAGCAAGTGTGACGTATGTACGAATTGTTCCAGAAGTTTTAGAAACCATTCTTAACATTGAGAGGGGGGGAGCTTCAGTAACATTCGGAACGGCGTAACTTGCTTTGTCTTTCTCTGTTCCTATTCGTAGTACATACATCACGCTTGTAAAGTTTTGGTTGCCTTTTCCGAAACAATACCAAGTCCTCAAATACGAATCAAGTCTCCGCGACAGTTCTTTTTTTTATTATTGTTATTTACTTTTTATTTACTTTTTATTTACTTTTATTCACTGCAAACAAGGCATATTGCAACTGAAGTGTAAGGGACTACTGTGATTGGAGTCAGATTGAGGGACTAGACAGCAAGATGTTTGTTAACATATTTAAATTTCTGCATGTTGTATAGTCGAGGAAACAGGGAGCGGTGAGGGAATTCCAAAGGCAAGTGGTCCGAATAAAAGAAGCTCTCAGAGTAAAAAATCTTCCAGCATCTAGGCACCTCTTGAGTGAAGGGGTGGGATTTTGCTGCTACTCGGGGGGGGGGGATTTACGTTATAAAGGATAGAATTACAGTAAGTTCATCGAAGCACATCAGCAGATGTAAGATGTTTTTCTAGCCTAGTAGAGGGAGCCTACCTTCAGCAGCAGACTAGGCAACATATTCTACATACTTATTCTAACTCATGTTACCTGAGAATTACAGTCCAAGAAGTTTGAACGTTGGACTCTTGGGAAGGCTACTATCGGCCATAGTGTCTTGTAGTTGTTTATGGAGAGGAGCTTTGTCTTGGTAGCATTAAATATTACTCTAGACTTTTTTTTTTTAACATGATTCACCCCAAACAAGGCAGGCTGCCACTGTAAACGTAAGGGGCTACTGAGAAAAAGGAAAAGGGGAGAAGGATTGGTGGTTCAGCTTAAATTGGGATCTGAGCAGCGAGATGTCTGTTTACATTAGTTTTAAATTTCTGCATGTCAGTACTGTCGGGGAAACAGGGGGCAGGGAGGGAGTTCCAGAGGCCAGCAGCATGAGGAAAGAAGCTATTTGAGTAGAATGCTCTCCGGCATCTAGGGACCTCCACAGTGAATGAATGAGATTTAGTAGAATGTCGAGTTAGTCTAGTGAATTTACGTCGAGGCGGCACCAGAGTAGCCAACTCATCGGAGCATAATCCATTGAAGTATTTGTAAAACAAACATAAGGATGCTACATTGCGGCGATGGGACAGAGGCTGGAGCTTAGCTGACAGTGAGGGACCTATTAGGTTGACTCTGTTTTGGACTTTGTCAAGGAGGGAGAGACTAGTAGATGATGCACCAGCCCAAATGTGGCAACAATACTCCATGCATGGGCGAATGGTGGCTTTGTAGAGATACAGGATAATGTCAGGTGTAAGGAGTCCACTAGCACGGTAGAGGGAGCCAACCTTCTTTGCGGCAGCCTTGGCAATGTCTTCAATGTATGTGTTCCAATTCATGTTACCTGTGAAGGTTAGGCCAAGGAGTTTGAATGATGAACTCTCAGGTAGGGTGTTATTTGCCATGACAATCGGTGGTTGGAGAGGCTTCTTGTAGTTGTTGAAGGAAAGGAGCTTAGTCTTTGCGGCATTAAAAGTTACCAACCATTTTTGGCCCCAATGCAGACTAGAGGTGGTTTTCTCAGGATTCATCCATTTTCTTGCCTGAGTGGGCATTCAGTTTACCCTCCTGCTAGAAATAGAGCATGATGTCATCAGGAAATACACCTATCTCAGATACGATTGTATCAGGTAGTTCGTTTATGAAAAACAGGAATAATATAGGTCCGAGTATCGACCGCTGGGGTAAACATGCATTGATGTGATATTCTTTAGATATACAGTCATCAAGAACGACCTGGATCTTTATTTTAGCTAGGAAACATCTGATTATATTAAATATTCTCCCAGTAATACCATACGAGCGACTTTGTCAAATGCTTTGGAGATATCTACTATCTTAACTTCACCTGCCTTAGTGTGGTATATAGATTTAGAGATGATTGTTAGGATATCAGTAGTAGAACGGGGTGGCCTAAATCTATACTGTTGGTAAGATAGAAGTTTAGTATTTTCTAGGTGATGGACTATCGCAAGAATGTATTAAGGTTTCAAAGATTTTAACAGTGAATTTTTATGATGTTGAGCTGATTCCAGCAGCGTCCTCCATTGAAATTTTCTGTTTTGTTCTCCTTGTCAATGTAACACAGGGGCGGGCAAATTTTCAGCGTGAGGGCCAGATGAGACTTTTGGAAGAAGATCGCGGGCCGGAGTGAAAAACGGAATCTCAGAATTACTATATTTTGTTTACATGAATAAATTGTACAAAAATTGCATTGAACACTCTACAAATCTGATATTTTTTCTCAAGAGACTTCTGTATGTTATAAAAGGCGCCGACGAAGAACTATTTTGGAATCATAAAAAATAATGACAGGTGAAGTAGCAAGTTGATCCAGCATTCGTTTTGACACACCTCACATAAGTTCTATGTTTCATGCCCTTTCCTCATCTCTCGTTTCCTCTTTGCCTCCCTCTTTCTCTTTTTCTATTTTTATCTCTTAATAGTTAAAGAAAAATGAAATATACATGCATCATCGCTCGCTGATATTTATATATTTTTAACCTACTGTAAATCTTAATCGAAACCTACTTTTATGTCTATGTCACAAAATGATATGAGTTTTACTGGGAGGTCTGCGGGCCGGATTGCAATAATAAAGCCTAGCAGGGTGGCGGGCCTGACACTAAGCCTTTGCGAGCCGGATGTGGCTCGCGGGCCAGAGGTTGCCTGCCCCTGATGTAGCAGATCAACGATCAATCAATTCTTCAAAATGTTTTTGGCAAGGGAGATAACTTTAGAATACAAGAGTTATTTCCCTTTAAAAATTATTTCCTTGATATATAACTGAATCCTTTATTTAATCCACAGATGTAGATTGTTTTCGTTCTATCGGTCTTGAATGGGTAAAAGTCTTCATTAAGTAAATTTAACTTTATTCATAGTATCAGTCAACTAAGATTTTGTATTTGTTGAAAATTAATAACTAATACGCAGAGGAGAATATATTAGTTATTTGGCTGAAACGCCTATTGGTTTCCCGGCTGAGGTTGGAGAGCCCAAGTGAATATAGGAGGTCGAGTTTCTTGCACTTGAAAAGTTTCATGTTAAGGTATAGCATTTTACTTTCAAGGAGGCAACCTGAATCTGCCACTTTCAGGTAGGGGTAGCTGTCTCAGCCAATATGATGTGAAAGTACCCAAAATCAGCAATGAGGCCAGTGCATCACTAACGATCTTCCTTGATGCATCTAGAAACTGTATTTTTGATTGATTAGATATTATTTTATATATTAAACCTGACATTTCTAGAAAATGTATTTTTGATTGATTATATATTATTTTATATATTAAACCTGACATTTCTAGAAAATGTATTTTTGATTGATTAGATATTATTTTATATATTAAACCTGACATTTCTAGAAAATGTATTTTTGATTGATTATATATTATTTTATATATTAAACCTGACATTTCTAGAAACTGTATTTTTGATTGATTAGATATTATTTTATATATTAAACCTGACATTTCTAGAAAATGTATTTTTGATTGATTATATATTATTTTATATATTAAACCTGACATTTCTAGAAAATGTATTTTTGATTGATTAGATATTATTTTATATATTAAACCTGACATTTCTAGAAAATGTATTTTTGATTGATTATATATTATTTTATATATTAAACCTGACATTTCTAGAAAATGTATTTTTGATTGATTAGATATTATTTTATATATTAAACCTGACATTTCTAGAAAATGTATTTTTGATTGATTATATATTATTTTATATATTAAACCTGACATTTCTAGAAACTGTATTTTTGATTGATTAGATATTATTTTATATATTAAACCTGACATTTCTAGAAAATGTATTTTTGATTGATTATATATTATTTTATATATTAAACCTGACATTTCTAGAAAATGTATTTTTGATTGATTATATATTATTTTATATATTAAACCTGACATTTCTAGAAAATGTATTTTTGATTGATTATATATTATTTTATATATTAAACCTGACATTTCTAGAAACTGTATTTTTGATTGATTAGATATTATTTTATATATTAAACCTGACATTTCTAGAAACTGTATTTTTGATTGATTAGATATTATTTTATATATTAAACCTGACATTTCTAGAAAATGTATTTTTGATTGATTAGATATTATTTTATATATTAAACCTGACATTTCTAGAAAATGTATTTTTGATTGATTATATATTATTTTATATATTAAACCTGACATTTCTAGAAACTGTATTTTTGATTGATTAGATATTATTTTATATATTAAACCTGACATTTCTAGAAAATGTATTTTTGATTGATTATATATTATTTTATATATTAAACCTGACATTTCTAGAAAATGTATTTTTGATTGATTATATATTATTTTATATATTAAACCTGACATTTCTAGAAAATGTATTTTTGATTGATTATATATTATTTTATATATTAAACCTGACATTTCTAGAAACTGTATTTTTGATTGATTAGATATTATTTTATATATTAAACCTGACATTTCTAGAAACTGTATTTTTGATTGATTAGATATTATTTTATATATTAAACCTGACATTTCTAGAAAATGTATTTTTGATTGATTAGATATTATTTTATATATTAAACCTGACATTTCTAGAAAATGTATTTTTGATTGATTATATATTATTTTATATATTAAACCTGACATTTCTAGAAAATGTATTTTTGATTGATTATATATTATTTTATATATTAAACCTGACATTTCTAGAAAATGTATTTTTGATTGATTATATATTATTTTATATATTAAACCTGACATTTCTAGAAACTGTATTTTTGATTGATTAGATATTATTTTATATATTAAACCTGACATTTCTAGAAACTGTATTTTTGATTGATTAGATATTATTTTATATATTAAACCTGACATTTCTAGAAAATGTATTTTTGATTGATTATATATTATTTTATATATTAAACCTGACATTTCTAGAAAATGTATTTTTGATTGATTATATATTATTTTATATATTAAACCTGACATTTCTAGAAAATGTATTTTTGATTGATTATATATTATTTTATATATTAAACCTGACATTTCTAGAAACTGTATTTTTGATTGATTAGATATTATTTTATATATTAAACCTGACATTTCTAGAAACTGTATTTTTGATTGATTAGATATTATTTTATATATTAAACCTGACATTTCTAGAAAATGTATTTTTGATTGATTATATATTATTTTATATATTAAACCTGACATTTCTAGAAAATGTATTTTTGATTGATTATATATTATTTTATATATTAAACCTGACATTTCTAGAAACTGTATTTTTGATTGATTAGATATTATTTTATATATTAAACCTGACATTTCTAGAAACTGTATTTTTGATTGATTAGATATTATTTTATATATTAAACCTGACATTTCTAGAAAATGTATTTTTGATTGATTATATATTATTTTATATATTAAACCTGACATTTCTAGAAAATGTATTTTTGATTGATTATATATTATTTTATATATTAAACCTGACATTTCTAGAAACTGTATTTTTGATTGATTAGATATTATTTTATATATTAAACCTGACATTTCTAGAAAATGTATTTTTGATTGATTATATATTATTTTATATATTAAACCTGACATTTCTAGAAAATGTATTTTTGATTGATTAGATATTATTTTATATATTAAACCTGACATTTCTAGAAAATGTATTTTTGATTGATTAGATATTATTTTATATATTAAACCTGACATTTCTAGAAAATGTATTTTTGATTGATTATATATTATTTTATATATTAAACCTGACATTTCTAGAAAATGTATTTTTGATTGATTATATATTATTTTATATATTAAACCTGACATTTCTAGAAAATGTATTTTTGATTGATTATATATTATTTTATATATTAAACCTGACATTTCTAGAAAATGTATTTTTGATTGATTATATATTATTTTATATATTAAACCTGACATTTCTAGAAAATGTATTTTTGATTGATTATATATTATTTTATATATTAAACCTGACATTTCTAGAAAATGTATTTTTGATTGATTATATATTATTTTATATATTAAACCTGACATTTCTAGAAAATGTATTTTTGATTGATTATATATTATTTTATATATTAAACCTGACATTTCTAGAAAATGTATTTTTGATTGATTATATATTATTTTATATATTAAACCTGACATTTCTAGAAAATGTATTTTTGATTGATTATATATTATTTTATATATTAAACCTGACATTTCTAGAAAATGTATTTTTGATTGATTATATATTATTTTATATATTAAACCTGACATTTCTAGAAAATGTATTTTTGATTGATTATATATTATTTTATATATTAAACCTGACATTTCTAGAAAATGTATTTTTGATTGATTATATATTATTTTATATATTAAACCTGACATTTCTAGAAAATGTATTTTTGATTGATTATATATTATTTTATATATTAAACCTGACATTTCTAGAAAATGTATTTTTGATTGATTATATATTATTTTATATATTAAACCTGACATTTCTAGAAAATGTATTTTTGATTGATTATATATTATTTTATATATTAAACCTGACATTTCTAGAAAATGTATTTTTGATTGATTATATATTATTTTATATATTAAACCTGACATTTCTAGAAAATGTATTTTTGATTGATTATATATTATTTTATATATTAAACCTGACATTTCTAGAAAATGTATTTTTGATTGATTATATATTATTTTATATATTAAACCTGACATTTCTAGAAAATGTATTTTTGATTGATTATATATTATTTTATATATTAAACCTGACATTTCTAGAAAATGTATTTTTGATTGATTATATATTATTTTATATATTAAACCTGACATTTCTAGAAAATGTATTTTTGATTGATTATATATTATTTTATATATTAAACCTGACATTTGATAAATTCAAACATGCACACAGTTTACTGTCAGATTACTCATCCTTGGATTTTTATAATCACTGTATATTCGTAAAACTTTCACATTTAAACCTTCATATATATATATATATATAAGATAAAGTCTTTTCCAATGAAGATTGTGGATCTGCATATACTGGTGAACTGAATTTGAAAAAATATATGTGTGCATGAACAGGAAATAAATTTTCCCAATTCATATGAAGATGTACAGGAGTATTTTTATTGTCAATTCAATTTTGAACAGAAATTAAAATGCACTCTTTTCCTGCCAAGAACTTTGAAATAACATGCATTGTATGTGCAGCGATAAAGTACTTATCTGCGCAATGAGTGGAACTTTTGATCAAATCATATTTGAAAATATATGTATACACGCCTGAGAAACTACTGGCCCAATAAAAACCTTTAAACAAGGTGTTGAAAGCAACCAACATTGTGTCATTTATAGTTGTGATCACCAGGTTAATTAAGAAAAACCTTTAGAAATATTTTGAGATTTTACCAAGTTGACCAGGTGCCTATGAAAATTCTCACTGTAAAAATGTAAAATGTTTATTGTTTTAAAATAGCATTATATTATTTCAAAATCACTGTGCCAAGTATGATTGCATTCATCCTCTACCATTTGTAATGTCTTTGATAATTTCTGTTCACTGGCAAAGTTTTCAAGGCACATGACACCTTTATTTAGATCATTGTACATGTTTGAATTTAGTATTCTTGCAAGACTTATTCGTGAAGTCCCAAAACAGATCATACACATTTTTGTTTGAATACTACATGTTGGAAATTAGTTTGAATTAAATCTCAATTGTATGAAAACATCACAAGAAAGAGAAGGTCTAACCCTAATCTTCTCTTTTAGTTTTGTTCTCTGGTTTCACTTTTTGCATTCTACCATTTCAATAATTCAGATACCTGCACATTTTGTGTTTCACTTTTTTATACAGGTTATTTTTAGTCAATAATTCCAAAGGTTATTAGAGTGAAGAACCCTAAAATGTAAATATATTTGATAGTATCTTATTCCTTTACAAAGATAATGAAATTCTGTTTCCAGCAAACTCTAAAGCCACCTCAATACCAAAAATGTTGATTTAGAGTTTGCTGGAAATTTCTGATAACTCTGAGAAAATGTAAGCTTTTAAAAGTTCCTTTATGTTCCTGAAGACAATAACACTATACTTCCAACGAGGATTCAACCAACGATCTGGAAAAATTATATTAAATTCCAGGAACCTTTTTTATAAATTTTTTATTTTAATTTCTACTGTTTTTTCCTCTGCTTGGGCCAGTCACCAGAATATCGAAAAAATGACTTCTGTTATATACTCTTCTTGTCCATGTTGAATTTAAATAGAGTGATATTAATCATTAAACAATGTAGATTATCTTTTAGCACAAAGCATAACATGGTTATTGACAAATAAATGTTATCTTCTCCACTTTAAGAACTATAATCACTCTAGACATACAGAGGAAAATAAAATATCAATTGTTGGTGTTTAGAATCAACTGATTAATAAATGGAAGAAACTTCTCAATTTATTTTCGGTCTAATTATCTCACTTTTATTGATTCACTGTATTTACTAATTTAGGCACAGTCGATATAAATAATTATCCCAGAACCGTATTCTGATAACTGCAAACTTATAGATATTCCATCTCTATAAAACATTAATTATATAAAAATCTGCTTATTTTAAGAATTTGTTTATCTACACTTATAAAAATCTGCTTATTTTACTCACTAAAATTTTTCTTTTTATTCATACACGAAAACATTATTAGTTTTTCCTCATTTCTCATATAAACCAATAGATATTTTTAGTTGAATTTTTAAGAAGAATTAATATTTGAATCCTGATAAACACTAATAAGAGCTTATGAAAATTGAATAAAAATCATAAGTTATTATTGTGGAATTACATAATTGACAGATTGCAAATATAAGGAACATTGCTTTTAAATATTATATCCTTATAATTGAAAATATTATCTTATGTATAATTGAAAATGTCCATATCAAAATTGTATTTAATAGGAGTGTTGAACATAACTATTAAAATTGTGCTATTTTGAATATTAATGATGCAATATAATTTATTTAATGGAAACATAAATTGCAACTTAATAATAAAGGTTTCTTTATTTGCAGATTACATTTGTATGGAACCGGATGTTTTTGACATTTGACACCCCAAAATGAAAAAGTTTCCAGTTCTGATAATTGATGACTCAGTTTTCTATAGAACATATTGATCACTACATTTAGAAAATACCTGTTTAAGAAGACATGAAGCAGGGTACGAGAGAAAAATTATTTGCCTGTGAGGTGTGTAAATCTTCATTTTCTACAAAATCCTATTTGATAAAACACATGCAAATACACACGGGAGAGAAACCATATTCTTGTAACGTTTGTGGGTCTGAATTTTCACAAAGTAGCAGCCTGGAAAGACACATAAGGCTACACACAGGAGAGAAACCTTATTCTTGTCAAGTTTGTGGGTCTAAATTTTCACGTAATAGCCACCTGGAAATACACATAAGAATACACACGGGAGAGAAACCATATTCTTGTAACATTTGCACATCTAAATTTACACAAAATACGACACTTAAAGCTCATATGAAAACACACACAGGCGAGAAACCATATTCTTGTCAAATTTGTGAGTCTAAATTTACACAGAATACTCATCTAAAAACTCATATGAGAACACACACGGGGGATAAACCATATTCTTGTCAAATTTGTGGCTCTGCATTTTCTACTAATTCATATTTAAAAAGACACATAAGAATACACACGGGAGAGAAACCATATTCTTGTATCATTTGTGCGTCTGAATTTACACAAAATACAAAACTAAAAATGCACATGAAAACACACACAAGAGAAAAACCATATTCTTGTCAAGTTTGTGGATCTGCATTTTCAGATAAAAGCGCTCTAAAAACTCATACAAGAATACACACAGGTGATAAACCATATTCTTGTCAAGTATGTCAGTCTGCATTTTCTACTAAATCACTTTTGAAAACTCATATACGCATACACACAGGAGAGAAACCATATTCTTGTCATATTTGCGGGTCTAAATTTTCAGATAAAAGCAATCGGAAAAGACACATGAAAATACATAGCAAATAACCTATGTTCTTCAAAGCTGTGGATCTGCATTCTCACGAAATATCAATTTGAAAACATGTGTGTTTTTACAATGCTTAACTTACTCAAGGTTTGAGAAGTATGAAAGATCCTTACATATGGATATCTATGTAACTCAGAAAGAAATCAAGTGTTAGCCATAAAGAGTTTCTTTGATGAGAGATAAGTAAACTAAAAGTAAAAAGAAAAAATTGTTCTGCATCTTTAGAAATTAATAACCTGAAAATGTACATGAGAATCTGAACAGGAGAAAAACTATATTTTTGTGAAGTCTGGATCAAGAATTTTCATAAAAAAGCGGTCCAAACGACACATAAAAATACACACCAGATTATGAGAATCTTGATAAGCAAAACAGTATTTAAGCAAATTTCTTGTAAATTAAATGTAACTACACATGATATTATATATTGAGTATTAATGGATACACTCACTCACCCATCACTACTCTTACCATCAGTGTTTCTGGCAGATATTAGTTTTTTGAAATACCTGTGTGTTTTGTAATTTGTTTTTGAACTTGGTTGAAAATGCTGTTCATTACCTATCAAATAAGATCCAACAGATATGATATTAAAGTTCATCTGATTATTAGGCCACAATTTAGAAGCTTTGGTGAGTGTGAAGTCACCTCTTTAGTTACAATAACTTACACTCCACTCTCATCCCGAATGATAGTACCTGTTAAGATTTTATGAAGCATGACACAAAAAGTCACTAGACACCATCTTTCCTTGAACATTTGACCTTAATTTCCTGCTTACTCTATTTCATAATTCTATCAATCTTTTAAGCTCGTCCTATCCAAAGAGTTGTAGGAATTAAATAAAACTGCATCAACTTAAGAGTTTTGTGGAGTTAGGGTTAGGGTCAGCCTTTAATTATCAATAATTTTTGACTCAGAATTGTAATAGTTGTCAGGATCTCATTTATCTATAAAGTACATTTTTTGTCTTATTTATACAATATATGCCAACAAAAATCTCTCTCTATCAATCTCTTTATCAATCTCTCTCTATATATACATCAATCTCTCTCTCTATCAATCTTTCAAAGGAGAGGTTGATAGAAATTATAGCAAACAACGATATTGGGCATTACTATCAGCTAACACTAATTTCTACACAAGAAGTTATTTTTTAAGAACATTGTTATGATACCTTACCTATAACGGACTATGGACTCTTCCATTTACCATAAATACTGGGAGCACCTGCTTCTCAGTGTTGAACCAACCCCAGTCTATGCTGGCCGTCAAGACTGACGTACCACCATTCTTGTTTCTCTGTTGTATTATATTTTCTCCAATATACTTGTTTTATCTAAACCCTGAGTTCTTGTTTTCATTCCGGCCCATTTACAGGGCCACAACATTTATCAATTCAATAAACATACACGGGAGATAACTGATTTTCTGGTACATTCGATTTGCATTTTCTATTTCCAATGTAAACGTATATGTGAATACACACATCAGAGAAACCATATTATTGTGCAAATTCACGCTGGAGGCAGTGATCATTTTCAGAGTATATCTACTTCAAAAGACACAGCTTATATTGCTGCAGTCCATTTCTTAAAATGAACAAATTTTACACTAAAATTTATCAAAGCATTTCCTTGTATCATATAAAGTTTCTTAAATTTCAGACTTAAAACCTCTCAATTGTATTCATTCAGAAGAGGGAGAAAGTAGCAACCCTAGTTGAAGTCAGTGTCCCTAATGATGGTGGCTTAAACAGAGCTGAGAGAGAGAAGAGAACGAAATACCCAGGTCTTATGTACGACATGAAAAGAAACTGGAATCTTTGTAAAATTCCATCATTCTGTAATTACAGGAGCATCCAGGCTTATGAAAAATATTTTTTAAAATACCTGGCAAATATCTTTTTTTATGGAAATCAGCCCAGACAAGGCATGAATCCACTTGATATAAGTAAACGAAAGATGATTATCGCAAAGACAGGAGATACATATTGACCAAAGTGCAAGGCTATAGGTAGGAGGAAAACAGTCAGCAGTAAGAGAGTTATAATAAGAAGCCGTATTACAATAAGGTATCAAAACAGCGAATTGATGGAGACTTACATTCTTATGTATATGAATTTATTTTTTTGATTTTTGGTAAGAAAAAGATTGGACACAAGGTCAGTGAAATGAATTACGAAAGAAAACCCATGTTGAGTGATTTGTTAGGTCATCAGAAATGATAAAATTAATAATTTATATATTAAGTCCAGGTGGCAAAAGAAAAAACCCATGTTGAGTGATTTGTTAGGTAATCAGAAATGATAAAATTAATTTATATATTAAGTCCGGGTGGCAAAAGAAAAAACCATGTTGAGTGATTTGTTAGGTCATCAGAAATGATAAAATTTATTTATATATTAAGTCCGGGTGGCAAAAGAAAAAACCAATGTTGAGTGATTTGTTAGGTCATCAGAAATGATAAAATTAATTTATATATTAAGTCCAGGTGGCAAAAGAAAAAACCCATGTTGAGTGATTTGTTAGGTCATCAGAAATGATAAAATTAATTTATATATTAAGTCCAGGTGGCAAAAGAAAACCCCATGTTGAGTGATTTGTTAGGTCATCAGAAATTATAAGATTAATTTATATATTAAGTCCAGGTGGCAAAAGAAAACCCCATGTTGAGTGATTTGTTAGGTCATCAGAAATGATAAAATTAATTTATATATTAAGTCCAGGTGGCAAAAGAAAAAACCCATGTTGAGTTATTTGTTAGGTCATCAGAAATGATAAAATTAATTTATATATTAAGTCCAGGTGGCAAAAGAAAAAACCATGTTGAGTGATTTGTTAGGTCATCAGAAATAATAAAATTAATTTATATATTAAGTCCAAGGGGCAAAAGAAAAAACCCATGTTGAGTGATTTGTTAGGTCATCAGAAATGATAAAATTAATTTATATATTAAGTCCAGGTGGCAAAAGAAAACCCCATGTTGAGTGATTTGTTAGGTCATCAGAAATGATAAAATTAATTTATATATTAAGTCCAGGTGGCAAAAGAAAAAAACCATGTTGAGTGATTTGTTAGGTCATCAGAAATGATAAAATTAATTTATATATTAAGTCCAGGTGGCAAAAGAAAACACCATGTTGAGTGATTTGTTAGGTCATCAGAAATTATAAAATTAATTTATATATTAAGTCCAGGTGGCAAAAGAAAAAACCCATGTTGAGTGATTTGTTAGGTCATCAGAAATGATAAAATTAATTTATATATTAAGTCCAGGGGGCAAAAGAAAAAACCCATGTTGAGTGATTTGTTAGGTAATCAGAAATGATAAAATTAATTTATATATTAAGTCCGGGTGGCAAAAGAAAAAACCATGTTGAGTGATTTGTTAGGTCATCAGAAATGATAAAATTTATTTATATATTAAGTCCGGGTGGCAAAAGAAAAAACCCATGTTGAGTGATTTGTTAGGTCATCAGAAATGATAAAATTAATTTATATATTAAGTCCAGGTGGCAAAAGAAAACCCCATGTTGAGTGATTTGTTAGGTCATCAGAAATTATAAGATTAATTTATATATTAAGTCCAGGTGGCAAAAGAAAAAAAACCCATGTTGAGTGATTTGTTAGGTCATCAGAAATTATAAAATTAATTTATATATTAAGTCCAGGTGGCAAAAGAAAAAACCCATGTTGAGTTATTTGTTAGGTCATCAGAAATGATAAAATTAATTTATATATTAAGTCCAGGTGGCAAAAGAAAAAACTCATGTTGAGTTATTTGTTAGGTCATCAGAAATGATAAAATTAATTTATATATTAAGTCCAGGTGGCAAAAGAAAAAACCCATGTTGAGTGATTTGTTAGGTCATCAGAAATGATAAAATTAATTTATATATTAAGTCCAAGTGGCAAAAGAAAAAACCCATGTTGAGTGATTTGTTAGGTCATCAGAAACAATAAAATTAATTTATATATTAAGTCCAAGGGGCAAAAGAAAAAACCCATGTTGAGTGATTTGTTAGGTCATCAGAAATGATAAAATTAATTTATATATTAAGTCCAGGTGGCAAAAGAAAACCCCATGTTGAGTGATTTGTTAGGTCATCAGAAATGATAAAATTAATTTATATATTAAGTCCAGGTGGCAAAAGAAAAAAACCATGTTGAGTGATTTGTTAGGTCATCAGAAATGATAAAATTAATTTATATATTAAGTCCAGGTGGCAAAAGAAAACACCATGTTGAGTGATTTGTTAGGTCATCAGAAATGATAAAATTAATTTATATATTAAGTCCAGGTGGCAAAAGAAAAAACCCATGTTGAGTGATTTGTTAGGTCATCAGAAATGATAAAATTAATTTATATATTAAGTCCAGGTGGCAAAAGAAAAAACCCATGTTGAGTGATTTGTTAGGTCATCAGAAATTATAAAATTAATTTATATATTAAGTCCAAGTGGCAAAAGAAAAAACCCATGTTGAGTGATTTGTTAGGTCATCAGAAATGATAAAATTAATTTATATATTAAGTCCAGGTGGCAAAAGAAAAAACCCATGTTGAGTGATTTGTTAGGTCATCAGAAATGATGAAATTAATTTATATATTAAGTCCAGGTGGCAAAAGACAACCCCATGTTGAGTGATTTGTTAGGTCATCAGAAATTATATAATTAATTTATATATTAAGTCCAGGTAGCAAAAGAAAAAACCCGTGTTGAGTGATTTGTTAGGTCATCAGAAATGATAAAATTAATTTATATATTAAGTTCAAGTTGCAAAAGAAAAAAACCCATGTTGAGTGATTTGTTAGGTCATCAGAAATGATAAAATTAATTTATATATTAAGTCCAGGTGGCAAAAGAAAAAACCCATGTTGAGTGATTTGTTAGGTCATCAGAAATGATAAAATTAATTTATATATTAAGTCCAGGTGGCAAAAGAAAAAACCCATGTTGAGTGATTTGTTAGGTCATCAGAAATGATAAAATTAATTTATATATTAAGTCCAGGTGGCAAAAGAAAAAACCCATGTTGAGTGATTTGTTAGGTCATCAGAAATGATAAAATTAATTTATATATTAAGTTCAAGTGGCAAAAGAAAAAAACCCATGTTGAGTGATTTGTTAGGTCATCAGAAATGATAAAATTAATTTATATATTAAGTCCAGGTGGCAAAAGAAAAAACCCATGTTGAGTGATTTGTTAGGTCATCAGAAATTATAAAATTAATTTATATATTAAGTCCAGGTGGCAAAAGAAAAAAAACCCATGTTGAGTGATTTGTTAGGTCATCAGAAATGATAAAATTAAATTATATATTAAGTCCAGGTGGCAAAAGAAAAAACTCATGTTGAGTTATTTGTTAGGTCATCAGAAATGATAATATTAATTTATATATTAAGTCCGGGTGGCAAAAGAAAAAACAAGTTCCTATTAACTTTCATCTCTACGAGGCCAAAGTTAAGTACAAGGTCGGTCTTTAATGTAGGGAAAATTAGCTCCCCAAAAAGGGGCACTCTGTATTGGAGGCAGAAATAAAAATTGCCTCAGTCTAGAAGGACTTCTCCGTCACTGACTTAAAACAAAAGATTAAGTTCAGTATCAGAACAGATACTACATTCTCCTAGCAAAAGGTCAACACATATGAATTTATTTATTTAAAAAAATTAAGTCTTGTTAAAAAGTCGATCTAAACTAGATAAATTAGAATTGGACATTTCATGTTGTCGCTTCACGTTTGGATTTTTTTGGAACTTAATGAACAAAGCAGCATTCACCCGGTTGAACCGCCTTTTTTTAGGGAATATCAAATTCACAAGCAGTCCCCAGTCGCATGTATTGGAACTTATAATTGTTTTTTTAATATTGGTTCTTCGAAGATCTACGGGACATTCCATGCCAAGTCATCCAGGCCCCTCACAACTCCCCTCAGAATTTTTTATCCTTTTGACCCCTGTTAGATATACATAAGTTATAATAACTGCCAAATTTCAGACCCAGCAATTAATGGGAACCCTGTTTTTGAGCCCAACCAAAATAAGGCCCACAGGCCGAAAAACTACTGTCGCAACGTGTCGTGACGGGACTGCTAATCGTTACAAGATTGTAAATTTTAAAAAAAGTATTTAGTTTCTGGCCTAGAAAATTGCAGCTAGTAGGGGGTTTTGATCGAGGAATCCAAAAATCAACCTTAGAAAGCCAGGGGAGTTCATCTTGTGGGACTTTCTTGCACATTTATATGCCGAGAAGCTTTTGCGGGAACCCCCAAAATAGCATAACTTTGGGGATCAAAAAAGACAACTCTAGGGGTCAGAGGTGATATCTGTTTTGATATTTAGAAAGCCCTCCACTCCTACCTCCCATTGCGGTCTCTTCATCTTGGGAGCGTCTGTGCATTGATGTCCGCGAATTGTCCGGCGTAGTCTGTGATCAATCACTTGTCTGCCACGTTGTGTTATTGATCTCAGGCATCGTAAAGCTAGTGAAGGTGACGGCGTCACAGATGTTATTAAAAAAAAAAAAAAGGATCAACACGAATTTAAAAGAAGAACGATAAACAATGTATAATGAAAAAGTCTGGGCTGAGGAGACAAGTTTAGACACTTTGGCAGCAGCGGGTTCTAGCTTTTGTCTGACATTCGCTTTCAGACGATTTCTCCGACTCTCACCTTTTGACTGTCTGAGGGCCTGCTTATATGGACACGAGCTCACTATTAGCCTAGCCCATCAATGCTGACGTATCCTCGGTGCTTCCTCCCTTCGGATCGCGATGAAGCAAAATTACATTTAGAGATTTTCCTTTTAGTCAAAGCAGAATCAAAATCAGGTGCTCTTAATTATCTAGGGTTCTCTCTGGTCAACCGCCAGGTGTGCCGATCCAATTATCTAGAGAATCTCATTCGAGTTTTGCCTATCTTGGCTACAAGTGTTTAATTCTCGAAGATGGTTGCTTCGTTTGGTTAAGTGTCCCAGCTTGTCTTGTGACCAATTTCCTTCTCTTCCCACTGTTTTCAAGTTTGGCCAGTTTAACAAAATCCCCAATCATGACTTTGGTGAGAATTGTCTCTTTCAGTCCAAGTGGTTAATCCCATAAGTGGTGACTTCGTCCACCAGCTGACCAGGCAATTTGTCAATAACATTTCATTTTGTTATTACCCATTTTCTGTGTTAATTGGTTTCTTAAGAAGATAAATTAACACTCTCTTGTTCTCCCAAATCAAAGACACCTGATGCATAATCCTATTTCGGCAACAGCTGCAACCCTGAGATCAGCAAGTCCCTCTCTCCAACAGCTGCCAACCCGAGGTCAGTGATTTATATCAACACACCACTTATAATGATTCCATTTCTAAAAATAAAAATGGTTTCGAACCTCAAGATCGACCATGTCACATTAAAAGCCGTGTTTAATTGTCCTGATTGCAGCTGACTTGCCGGCCAAGTGATAAACAATGCTGGGCTACTAAACCCAAGGTTGTTGTTTTGAGTCCGTTGGTAGGTAGACTGGTCATTTACTGAAAAAAGAAAACGGCCTGTCTATGGATAAATAATATTTAATTATTATTATAAATGCCACATAATTAAAGGTGAACCAAGTGCAAAAGAGATCTAAACAATTGTGCTTAAAGGGACGATTAGAATCTTAAAAAGATCTCTCGGTTGGAGTCTCTGAAATAGCAGATGAATGTTTTGCATCCGGTAGGATGGCTCATCTTCAGCAAAAACAAAAAGATAAGAAAACAAAATATGAATCTGATTTTTTCCTTAGTATTTAATTCAAAAGTTTACTGAGATTACATCGATGAGAGAAAAAATGTTCAATATCTGAATCAAGATTTTAGAAAGTTCAAAAAACTAAATAAATATTCAAATTGTACAAAATATAGTTTTCTTTTTATTAAACGTGTTTTCTTTTAGAATTTGTTGTTTTCTCTGATTTTTCGTCTTCTTTTTTTCTATGTCCTCTTTCCTCGCATATACTTTATTTTCAGGGTAAGTGGAGTAATCTTGAGAAAAGAGTAGCGCCCTCCCCTACATCTTGGTGTAGTACCCAATGAAAAGGGAGCCTCAGGTCGCCCTCAACTATGGTCGACTAATTTACTTCTTTTTTTACTTTTTTACATGTTACAATATTTTACACTTAATATAAAAACCAAACACAGCAGCCTTCTCTCTTCCAGTTTCCTTCAGAGCAAACACACGTCCCTAAGTCTAGCATTGGCAATGCAACAAGAAACTACCACAAAGTACTCACTTACACACAAGTTCATGCATATACTCTCACACTGACTACACAAAGATGAGCATATATACACACTCTGCCTACATGGTCTTACACACTCTCACTGATGTGATTCTGGAAAAAAAAAATTTTGCCTGTTGAAATTGGTAAGATGCTGAAATAAATAAGAAGGCACAACACTAAAAAAGGATAATATATGGATTAAATAAATGTATTTCAAAACAATTAAAAAGACCAACTATTAAATATGTCATTAAACGTCGGGTTTTAGACGGCTCTCTTAAATGCATCAGATACAAATGAAGTGATGGTGTTTTGATGATCATATTCAAAAGCAGAGAGCAACGTTCCTGTCTTCTCTCCTCAAACACGCTTACAAAAGTAAACGTACAAAGGATTTTTGTATCCAGCCCACCAAAATTAAGTTTCTGTTGATTGGTCAAAGATAGTTGTATTGACCAATCAAATTGGAATATTTGGGGACTAAAGGGGGCTAATTCATCGTCATAATGAACAAAGGGAGACAATTATATATATATTATATATATATATATATATATATATATATATATATATATATATATTAAAACGTGGAGGAAACTCCCTTTTCTTATATCACATGCATATTCACACTGACCACAGACAAACATGTTCACTCTACACAGACTAAACAATTTCTAAAACTTCAAGCACATTTTAACCTCATCCAAACTCAACCAATACATAATGCAAGGGGTCACATAGGGCAACAAAGAAAGATGTGGAGTTTATGACGTAATAATAGAGGGGAACTCATACACATTCAAAATCCAACACAAACATTCAAAATAAAAAAGACTTAAACTACATCTCCAAAACTGTAATCTATATACCAGAATGCATAACATGCAACAAATCCTATAAAGGCGCCACCGAAACACTTAACAATAGAATTGTTTTACATAAAAGCAACATATAAATCCAAGAAAACAGAAAATTATTTGTTTCTCAACATATAACTCGTGCAGCAGAGGTAAATTCAAGGTAATTCCTATCTTTCAAACTCAAGATTATTCATATCTCCTCACCCAAGAGAAAGACTTTATATTTAAATTCAACCCAGCATTGAGCAGATCATAACTCAACTCACACAACATACAGATAACAAACATTTGCATGCATATAAAAACGAATGTGGGTACGTGTATGGGCAAGTACCCATATGCACACACACACATGTGCACGTATGCATCCACATACATAAAACAGATGCATGGCATACGTGTGTGTATATATATATATACATATATATAGTCTCGGAAGTTTCTCAACCATTAAAACTATATAAAAAAAAAACTTATAGTCTCAAGTCTTCCAGTGGAAAATCACTCATGTAAGTCAATTTATTTTTTACAGTTATTATATTAGTTAGTTTCTAACACTATTTTAAGGGATCATCAGTTGTTTACCATGAAAAACTGTTTCGGGAATTTAATATATATATGTGTGTGCGTGTGTATATACATATATGTACATGCATGTATATAAAAATGGATATGGGTGCGCATGTGTGGGTATGCCTGTCTATCTATCCATTTATCAATCTGTCTATCTATCTACTGATCTATCTATCTATTCTATTCCATCCTATTTATCTATCTATCTTTATCCAAATGCTGACGGTAGCTGTCAACTTATCGTTTCCATAAACAAAAAGCTAATAAAATTCTGTATATATACATAAGTATTCTTTCCTTGTTTTTATTTCTACTTCTCCCTCTCTCTATATATATGTATGTGTATATATATATGTATGTGTGTATATATATATATATATATATATATATATATATATGTGTATGTGTGTATAAACAAAAACAAAACATGTATATACGTGCAAGCACCTGTGTACACAAACCAAAACTAACTCACTTACCAAAAGGTACATGCACTCCACACGCACACACAGAGATGACAGAGTTCGTAATAAAATCTCAAGGGGACTCCTACTTTCACCAGAGAAACTGACCAAAATGTACTTAATCGCCAAACACGAAGATGACTGCAGAGATAAAAGTCAGAAACAAACATACTTAAAAAATCCATAGAAGTAAAAGATATCTAAACACATACACACACATGTACATGAATGCACAAAAACGCCAAACTGTTAAAAACAAACCCATTTTTTTCAAATGGAAAGAATATCTGAAGAGAGCAAAGATGCTCGAAACGCGTTATAAAATTATTAAATTATTAAATATTAAAATAAATAATTTTTGAAAAAAAGTTTTTTTCAAATTTACAAATGTTAGTAGCTTCACTTCTTAAAATATACACTTTTCTCTTGTTGGAACGGCACTACTCTCTCTCTCTCTCTCCCTCTCTCTCTCTCTCTCTCTCTCTATATATATATATATATATATATATATATATATGTATATATATATATAAATTTATAGGGAAGGTTTACAAGCTGAGGAATTGGGGGGGGGGTTAATGACCTCTCATTTATACGTAGACTTTTTTCGACTTGATTCTATTTTATGGCTTAGAGACTTGAAAGAATATCCCAATATATATATATATATATATATATATATATATATATATATATATATTTCGTCCATTTAAAAAAAACAGTTTCTGAGTTATAAGCGTCTCTCACGTCTAAAAATTACTATTTTCTTTTCACTCAAAAAAGAGAAAATCAAAAAATCAACATGAGGAAATGTGAAAGAAAAAGAAGTTGGACTCAGAGAGAGGGAGAGAGAGACAAGTGGTTGGTGCACCAGCCCAGATGTGGCAACAATACTTCATGCATGGGCGAATGGTGGTTTTATAGAGATATGGGATACTGGCAGGGGTGAGAAATTTACTAGCCTGATAGAAGGAGCCTACATTCTTCGCAGCAGACTTGGCAGTACCCTTTATGTATTTATTCCAATTCACGTTACCTATGAATGTTAGGCCAATGAGTTTGAACGCTGGACTCTCGGGAAGAGTGCTATCAGCCATGACAATCGCTGATTGGAAAGGTTTCTTATAATTGTTAAAGGAAAAGAAATGTTATCTTTGTAGCATTTTTTGGTCTCATTCTACTACAGACTGGAGGTAATTTCTAAGTATGCAGCCGTGCATTCGCCCGCATGTCAAGAATAGAGAGTGGTGTCATCAGTAACTATACGCATCTTGAACGCGAGTGCATCAGTGAGGTCGTTTATAAAATTCAGGAATAAGTATCGACTCTAGGGGCACATCTGCATTAATCGGATTCAGCTCTTCAACTGTTAGTATTTTGTAGGGGCATCTTTTCAGGCTGGAGTTTAGTTTCTGTGGGTTGATGAATATCCTAAGGGGTCCACCCTTTTTCGTACTGAAGGCCAGGTTGGAGCACCAGTCTGTGTGCTCTTCTACCTTCTTTAGCACGTCTTGTTCTATCAGTTTTTCTATTTCTTGTTTCAACTGTCTTTGAGGTGGATACTGCATTTGCGTCGGGGATCAATAAATGGTTCTGCACCCTCTTTTAGTAAGAGTTTTGCTGAAGTTGCCAATTCTGTTAAATTGTTCTGGGTATGTTTGCCTCAGTTGTTCAACGTTAGTGATGGGTGTAGGTGGTTGTCGAAGTTTTGTGTTTCCGATAGCGTCAACATTTATTGTGAGAAGTTTGAGCTGCTCACTTGTAGACAGACCTACAACGGCGGGTCCAGGGACATCGACAACATAAAATGTTGCATCTATCCACTTCAATGCTTTATATTGGCATGCGATATTGTTAGTTTCCCTGCAGAGGATTGTGTCGCCACTGTATGACATAAGCTTTATATGTTCAGCTGGTCGTAATATATTGAGGGCGATGTCATCTGTTCCGTACATTTGTCAGAATGTTCTTAACGATAGTGTGTTGCCTGATGCTCCTGAATCAATTTTCAGGCAGAGTGTGTGCGGCGAATTGGGGATATAACGTGGTTTGATGCTTAGTGTTATGTATGCCTCATCTCTGGGGTGTTTATTGATACTGTCCATGCACTTGGCGCTTATTGTTATGAAGTAGAAATGCTTGTGGTAGTTGTCACTGTCAATTCAAGCTTCGATGTAGTCAATATGTTTTTTTCTTTCCCTGTAGTTGGATTTCCTAATTTGACTATGATGCTGGTTGTTACGTGACTTGCTTCTGTGACCTTTGCTCTGATCTTGTTTTTGTTTTATTCTGCATGCAGAACATTCGTCATGATAAGCTGGACATTGTCGCAGCTTGTGTCACAGTTTTTGCATTTTCTGCCCCAATTGATGCTGTGGATCTTTTCATATTGGGACATACCAAGTAGTTCGTGCTGAAAGAGCTTCGTATTTCCTGCCTTCACTTATTTTGTGACTTTAGGGTTTGCTGTATAGTTCGTTTCGGAATGCATCATATGGTGTATCAATTCAATAATACGCCCGTGCGGTTCTTCCTCCGAGAAGTCACACTTCAGCGCCAGTGTTCTGACCCTGGTCACAAAATCATCTAAGCTCTCACTTGGCTTTTGCCTGCATTGCATTAAATGAAGTCTATGAATTCTGAATTTTGTGTTTAAAAACGATCTTGTGTATCTGTAGACATTTATACTTACTTATTAGGCAAGGGTGATAACTCAAATTTTGTTTTCGGAAAAACTAAAAATAGCGACCAATAGATGAAATCGTTTATTTTATTTTTAATTCAATAAATACTGTATGAATTTGCGTAATTTCTGGTGTAGTTTTTTTCCAGCTACCACGTAAGTACATAAAAAAGTTTATACATATTTTTAGCTATTTTTAAAGAGAGGCCTGTTATATCCACATATTTTGCCCCATAAAGTATAAAAGGAAGAATAGGGGACTTGTTCCCATACGCACAAAAAGCAGGGTTCAATTCGCCAAAAGCAAACACACACTAAAAATGGGACAGGAAGTTGTCTAGACATTCAAAGGCTGAGAATAGCAAAATCAACCCACTCAGTTTGTGTGGGCAGATGTTTCAACCAATCAAATTGAACGGAAGGCTGTTGATGCAAAAGAGGGCCTCCCCGAGAGAAATAGCATGAAAAAAGGCAGAAAGAGAAAAGCAGGATAGAGTTTTGGGCAGTGGACGAGAGCGGACGTCTGAAGATTGGCAGCCCACACCGCTATCATATCGAAACAGTTTATCGACACACATGAAAAAAAAAGTGGAATTCGAAATTTAACGGCTAAAAAAATACGGCGACGATTCTAACCGCTGTCTATCGGACATCAAAAGGAAAAACCTGATCCGACAAAGTTGACTACGACTTTTACATTTACCTCTCCGGATTCGAAATCACGTATATTTCGAGACACTAAAAACTGCTCCGTGGAGGATGGGCCTCAGAATCAAAAATTCTGTTATAATATCCTCCCTCAGCCGTCAGTCAACTCGAAAAAGTATGTGCATATGACAGAAAAAAGATCCATATTAATTCGTCCTAAATTGACCGTTACTTTTTGTTTCTGTCTTGTTGTATAAATGATTCCATACAACCGTCCACCACGGTTTAAACAAATCCTGCCCTCCTATTACGAACTCCCCGTGGGAGAAGAACTTCTCATTTGTTTCCTTAAAACACGTAAAGAAAAGGAATGTTATATTTATTCTGTCAAAAAACCAACGAGCCTTCATAATTGCTCAAATTTGACTCTTAATTTTATATCCTGACTGATCAACTCTCTCGGACTTAACCAAACCAGCCTCTATATCAAGAACTCCCCTTGAACAGAGAAGAACTATTAGTTGATCATTTAAATAAATAAACACTTGTTATGTTTGCGCAATTTGTCTTTTGTTGATTTTTGCAAGTGTATTATTTTCTTTATGTTTATAATTTGTGATACAAATGTGTCTCGTTTCTTCTCGATAAATTTACTTGATTATCTCCCTTTCGCCGGTTTATTGACAAACATAAATTAAAAGGGTGCTACTGCAGAGACGGGGGCCACTTAAATTAAACATTTGTTGTACATATACAACAAATAAATAAATAAAACTTTGATAAACATTATGTGCATCAAATAAATAGCAAACTTTTAATTGTAATGAAGAAAAAAACGAAATAAATAAAACTTTGATTCGAAAAAAAAAAAAGTAAACAATTGACTGAACGATAAATGTGGAAAAAAACAAGTTTTAAACAGGGTATTGACTGACCGATAAATGTGGGGGGCAGTAGCGTGGTGGCAGGGGGGGGCGGGGGGGAGCAGGCCCCCCCAGCCATGGTTTCTGGGGGGGGGGGGCGCAAAAATGGGGTTTTAGGGGGCGCACCCTTTGTAGGAGACCCAAGAAAATTTAAAATAAAGACCTTAATAAACACAATTTTGTTCCATTTCAGAGAAGAAGTTAATACCATCAGGCAGGCACGGCTCCAAGGGGGCATTGTCCCCCCCCCCCCCAAGATGATTTTTGTTCCATAATGCCCCCCAAAAACTCGAGAGAAAGGCAATTCTTTAACATAAAGTAATGCATTTTAGTGCTAAAAAATGCATCAACGGGGGCATCTGGAGGCCTTAAAATGGCAAAATTTTCCGGGGCTCCGCCCCGTACCCCGCTGCGGGGCTTCCAGCGCCCCCCAGACCCCCAGCTGCATTTTTTCGCGACTTCGTCGCTCATATCCGGGGGGGGGGGAGGGGGAGTTGGACGCCAAATCAGTGATTGGCCCCTGCAGCCATCAACCTCCCACCACGCTACTGGTGGGGGGAAGTTTTAAACAGGGTACAATTCTGGAAATTTCAAATGTTTATCAAAGTTTTATTTATTTATTTGTTGTACATAATGTTTAATTTGTTTCAATAAATAAATGTTCATAATTTTAACTTATCCTCAATTGTTAATTCAACAGTTATCTTCCCCAAAATCAAATTTCTTTCCGTCGCTCACGTTTTCGGACAATTTCTCTCGAAGAGGAGTCGGCAGTTTCCGCCGCCATCGATCGAACAGTGGCCCCCGTCTCTGCAGTAGCACCATTAAAAGTCTTATTTCACTAACAGCGAGTAAAACATGCAACTTGCTAGCCTTGGATAAAACCATGGATATAACCGGCCTGACACGTCGTTGTGAAAGTAAAGAAGCACCGTAGCTAAAATACAACAGTGTAAATAAAATTAATTTTCAAATATTCTATCGGAAAAAATAATTTGATTCCATAAAAACATCGACTCTCCATAAGGGTTCGCGATCCCGCTGACTTCCGTGTTATCCTGCAATAAATTTCAAGTACGGATGATCATAAATGATAAAAGAAACTTTGTTTTTAACGGAAAATTTAGAATTGTATTTTTAGTATAATAAAATAACTTGTGAACAAAACAAATTATCAAATATATGTTTGTTTATATTTTTATGAAAATATAACAAATCTTTAGACAACTTCAACAGCTACTTTCAAAAATTTCTCTGGTGGCGCCGAATAAAACAAAATTATTTCGGCATTATTTTTATAGTATACGTTTTTTATTATTCTTTTTAAATACTTTAAATTATGTTCCTTTTTCACAAAATACAAACGTCATTGGCTTTAAAAGTTACTATTAAAATACTAAGCTATTATTATATTTTCATAAAAAATCAAAACACATATTATATTGCTGTTTCACAAAATACAAGACATTTCAATATATTTGATTCATAAAAAATATTTTTCATTGTTAGAAATCACAGTACCAGCAATCGCACTTGCCGACCCCTCCTTCAGAAGGAAGGAAAAGTGACCTTGACATTGACCGTAAACTTCGGCGCCTCTATGTCGGGAGTGAACCTTCGAAAAGAACTTAAAATTCTCACATCATTAAAGATTTGTGATATTTCCATTAAAAAAAAACAAACAAAAGACATTTCAACATATTTGATTCATAAAAACAAATTTATTAAAGATTTGTTATATTTTCATAAGACAAAAACAAACTTATTCTATTATACTAAAAATACAATTCTAAATTTTCCGTTTAAAAAAAAGTTTCTTTTATCATTTATGATCATCCGTACTTGAAATTTACTGCAGGATAACCCGGAAGTCAGCGGGATCGCGAACCCTTCTGGAGAGCCAAATCATCAAAATGCACTCACTTTCGGTTTTTAAAAAAACTCTAGAGTTACAGGGAAATATATATTCCAAGACTATTTAATTTTTAAGGAAAACAAACATTCGGAAGAAAATGTTTCAACATTAAAATGAGTATTTTTAACATAACCTTCAATTCCAGAATATTTTTTGAATATAAAAAAATCATTAATTCCAATAGTTCAAAATTTAAAAAAGAAATTCCAAAAAATTCGCTGTTATCCTACATCTACATGTGATTCACCCTTCTCAAAATACGTACTGATTGTTTCGTATTTTTTTTATTTACATTTTTATGCTTTATATAAGTTTGTACTGCTTAAACTGTTAGCTCTGCATGTTAACATGCCTTATAAAGAAACAGAGCGCCACACGAATTCAGTTTCATCACGAGGATCCCCTTCCCTCCTTTAGGATATTATAGCAAGTAAGTAAGAGTACCCCCCCCCCACACAACCGTAGAGTTGTGTTCTTATGAATCAATTACAAAGAAAGTGTTTTTATTTAACACTTAACCAGGATTAGTTCCTATTTCAATCACCTAAATTATTTAGAGTGAAATGGGTTTCTGTATTATTAAATCAAAAGTAAAACATATTTGGGATTTTTTTTTTTTTGCTATCACACCCATCGTGGTTTACCCTCCCCCCCCCCCCCCAATCAGATTCTACTTTTTTAGGGCGATTACATGTAAATTCAATTTTAGGTTCGGAAGTTTTTTAAACAAATTTCTGAATTGTATTGTGTTTTTGTTTTTTCTGAAACTATCTTGACTTTCGGCTACATCGTGCCCATCTTCTTTTTTAGGGTTAGGGTTAGTTTACGATGGTTAGATATACTTACAGCATATCTATGAATTTAAAGGTGTTCACCGCTTGAAAAAAAGTTTCCCTCCCGATTTTAATTTATTTTTAAAACAGAAAAAAAGAAACTACACGTCTCCGCTAACTGGCCAGGAAGTGGGTGTTCATTTTACGTTAAATTTATACAGGAAAAGTCATCACCCACTCTAAAATATTAATTTATTTTTAAAACTACGATGGGTTAAAAAGTTTACCATTTATGGCATTGGTGAAGATCGACCGACTCTAAGCAAAGTTGCTTCCAACCGGAAACGGTGTCCGTTCGAAATTCTTTCCGATATTAAAAACTTCCTGTTTTGGCTAATCGAATAGGTGTTATGCTTTCTCAGAAATATATAATGAAAGTTTTGTATTAAATTTTATTTTAAATAATTTATTTGACAAAAATAAATAATCACAGTTTAGTTTTTTACACAGTTTGATTTTCTTTCGGAAAATAAAATGCAATGTTTTTTGCTAATGAAATATTTTTATTTTTTTTTATTTTTTAACATAGTTCACCCCAAACAAGGCAGGCCGCCACTGTAGACGTAAGGGGCTACTGAGAAAAAAGAGGGGAGAAGGTAGGGGGCAGTCACCCTAGATTGGGATCTGCGCAGCGAGATGTCTGTTTACATTAGTTTTAAACTTCTGCATGTCTGTAGTGTCGGGGAAACAGGGGGCAGGGAGGGAGTTCCAGAGGCCAGAAACACGAGGAAAGAAGCTATTTGAGTAGAAAGCTCTCCGACATTTGGGGGAGAGAAAATAATAAAGTAGGTTGTTTTATTTTCTTTGGGAAAAATAATCATAGTCCTGTCGGATCGCATATATCATATGGCCGAAGTAATTTATTTTTACTTGGCGACGCCAGAGAATGGCAATTAGGCCCTACCGGGCCAACCATTCTAAAGTTCTCTTTTTTCCGTTCGTGTCCATTAATAACACCTCCAAGGAGATAGTGCACAAACGACATTCAGCTGCGGTTAGTACGTCTTGTACAATACTATTCATTATCATATAGAGAAAATACAGAGAAAATTAAACTACAGAATACCGGAAGTTGTTATGTACAAAGTTTATTATCACGGATCGCGGCCTGACACCGTAGCAGCGCCGCAGAAACTGCTTTTAGAGTCGCTCGTTCTTTACCAATGCCCCATTTATTTATACTTAAACTTTGTTTTAGTAAAAAAATAAAAAATAAGCAAACATTAAAAGCACTAAGTTATAGCAAGTTTCAATCGTAAATTTGGAACGCTTAAATGAAAACTCGGACGGAAAAATATACTCACCATTTTTAGAAACAAGTGGAGAAAGAGGTTACTTAAGAAAGTACGATAACTGAAGTTCATAACCCTGTCCTTTAACTAGAAAATTATGAATTTGAGTTATCATTCTTCTGTAGTTAGCCTCTTTCTCGAAATTATTTTATGAAGATGGCGATAGTATTTTTCCGTTGTGAAAGTTCATATTGGCGCCACGAATATGGGATCAGTACAATTGGTTTATCATTAACCTAACTGAGTGCATGTTTTTTCTTTGGTGCTTCTGTATTATACGGGCCGAAAAAAAATGTTGTCTTTAATTTTGAAGAGTCAAATGTAGTGGGAGATAATTCAAAGTGTTTCCCCAGGATTTATCTTCAAAAGGATTTTAACGTTATGAATTTTAATTAAAGCAGAAAAGAAAACACTATTAACTTAAAGTCAAGTAATATATATATAAGTGCAGATTAGTCGTCCGAGGCTATAGCAATGCGATGTAGTTGCCGTAAGATGGAACAGTGAAAAGAAATAAACGAAGAGAGGAAGTGAAACTCAAAACGATTTATTAATAATTTCATGAAAAACTGATTAAATACCAAAATAGTAAATACTGTCTGGTAATTAACAGTTCGGCAAAGGGTAATCTTAAATTTTCGAAAGAAAAACTTTCATTTTCAGAAGACAACAATAAAAGACCGAGTGGGTCGATAAAAAAAAAAAAATATATATATATATATATATATATATTACAACTTCTTTGTTTATCGATAAGACGTCCTTGTGTGGATTTGACGTACTGTCCACCGTGATGTAATTCGCGGTTCTTGAGTAGAACGGATGTGCGCTAGCACGCTGGTATTTTACTTCAAATATTGGTCATTCTTTTTTTTATAAGCATTGAATGATAAGTATTACAAATTGAGAATAAAAGCCCTTTCACAATGCAAGACAAATTTTTTTTTTTTTTACTTTTATCTTATTAATTTCGGAGACATTCTCCATCTTCAGAGATTTTTTTCTCTTTTTTTTTATCATTCAATGCTTATAAAAATAAAGGACAGCCAATATTCAAATCCACACAAGGACGTCTTATCGATAAACAAAAGTAAAAAGTTTATTTATTTTTATAAAAAAAATAGAAAAAAAAATCTCTGAAGATAGAGAATGTCTCCGAAATTAATAAGATAAAAGTAAAAAAAAAAAGAAAGAAATTTGTCTTGCATTGTAAAAGGGCTTTTATTCTCAATTTGTAATACTTATCATTCAATGCTTATAAAAAAGAACTACCAATATTTGAAATATATATATATATATATATATATATATATATATATATAAGGATACTTTAGGAATAAGACAATCACAACGCTTTATGGTATTTGGCACCAATAAAAATTTAAAAGATTTATTGAAATAAATTAAGCATCACAGAAAGTAAAAAATAGAAAAAATACGTAAATGAAAGGAAAAATACATGAAACATGGAAATAAAGTTTTATTAACCCTAACCTTAACCCTTACCCTAACTGGACATTTTCCTTCTGCAATAACTGCATCAGTTTTTAATGTTGTTTGCATAAGTCGCATGTCATGGCTACAGATGCAGGTCTCTGCACCTGAGATTAATCTATGCGCTTGCAAGAAGTTTATTTGGCATTATCTCTGGCTAAATATAAAATATCTTGTAAGTTCAGAGTTAATGTAATGGTGAAAAAAAAACAATCGAAGACAATTTTAGGGTATAAATCTATAAAAAATATGAAACTTTCTGCTAATATTGATTTAATATGTGAAATATCTATTGAAAAAAATAGATAATTGTGAAGATTTATACCCCCAAATGGGCAACATTTTTATATCACACTGAAATTTAGAGCATTTTTAACTGAAGTATACAGAACAAAAAAACAAATATGCAACAAATGAATGTTACCAAAGGCAAGATAAGTTAAAATCAATTTTTAGATAAATCCTGGCGGAACACTTTAAATTATCTCCCCTGTCATTGAACACTTCAAAATTAAATGTAAAAAACCCTTTTTTTCAGCAAACATTTGGTTGTGTTCGCAACACCAATATAGACTATTACCAACCAAAAATTACTTTGTTTGACATTTTAAAAGCTCCGAAATTACTTTTGAATATCAAAGAATAAAGAGTATTTCAATACAGTCTAGCGACATTTTTAATATGAACGCAAAGTGAAAGAATGCATTTTTGTTACTATTAAAATAACCGACTTGTGTTTACTCATTGTGATAATTCGAAATTAAGGCTCATGCCTTTAAACTGACTGATTCTATTTATCTTCCTCCCACAAATTAAGATGTGACACAAGGTCGGGAAAGTGGGAAAAAAACCAGCATTCGAAAATTTTAGCATTCTGGTCGTTTAAAAATTGCCTGGGCAGCCCCGTCGGCATTCCCCGGTAGGGGCGCCTCAGACGATTAGCAATAAACTAACCCCTTCTCAAAAGATGAGAAGGCAAAGCTTGGGAGGATGCACCTCCTAGAACTGCACAGGACGGACAACTGATAGACCGGCGTAAATCCAGACCCGAAGGTCCGGACAATACCGGTTTATTAGGCAGGGTAAACTGACTGATACAAAGTCATTTCTAGCTTGAATTTTTTTTTACGTGCTATGATTGATATAAAGTCATTTCTAGTTTACATGATATGACTTGCAAGTCACGCAAATAAAAACAATTGACGTTTTAATGTTTTAAAAAATTACTCAAATCAACTTTTATTTGAATTTTCAGTATATATTAATTTACTTTGAGTATAGTTATTTTTATTAGGAAACTTCATGAAAATGTATTTTGAAATAAGTATGGTTCCTGGCTTGGATAGGATATATACGAGGCTAATGGCCTTGGAAATATACTAAGACACACACTGACAATTAAAATGTATTGAGTCGCGAATGAGAAAAATAGAGAAAAATAATTGTTGTGAATGAAAGGTCACCATTTAGCAAGTGCTAAATTCACTAACAGAGTAAAACCGGGTTAATGGACAAAACATTCATATCAATACAAATTTACAGCGGTATGAAAGATATTTTAAGTAAGTAAATTGTTCATTTAGAAAAAGGTTAAAAATTCTTGTGTTTGTAGAATGTTCATGTGAAAAATACATGAGAGTTAGAAGTGTATATGTCTATATGTATTCTGTTAGTGTGTAAATATGTGTAAGTTCATAAGGCATTACGTGTGTGTGGCCTTTGTCAGTGTGTAAATATGTGAGAACTTGTGTGAGTGAGTTGAGTAATCAGTTGCTTAACACATCTCTCAATATATCCCGGGGCTAACTAATGAAACCTTGGCAAATTTGACTTTATTCATCAACATAGTCTCATTTTATGGTTATACACTGATTCCAATGCTTCTCTAACAATTCAATGCATTTTTTGTAGGACGATTTGTCTTTGGCTTCAAAATATGCCTCATTTCCAATATCACTTCTTCATTGGAGCCAAATCTCTTTCCTCGGAGCAGTATTTTGTGGTCTGCAAACATCCAATATTCACTGGGGGCAAGATCTGGAAAATAGTGTGGGTGTGGAAGCAATTCAAAGTGCAATTCATGTAGTTTTGTGATCGATTTGTCACACAGTGCATTGTTTTGGTGAAAGGGAACTTTTTTACTTAATTATTTGTGTCCATTTGAGATCCAAGTCTGTGTTTCTTCATCACAAACAAACAAACCTCTGTATACGGATATCTTTGTATTTCTTTATTACAAACAAATATCAGTATATGGAGATCCAAGTCTGTATTTCTTCATCACAAACAAACAAACCTATGTGTACGGATATTTTCGTCTGTATTTCTTCATCACAAACAAACAAACCTCTGTATACGGATATTTTCATCTGTATTTCTTCATCACAAACATCTGTATACGGATTCCAAGTCTGTATTTCTTCATCACAAACAAACAAACCTCTGTATACGGATATTTTCATCTGTATTTCTTCATCACAAACATCTGTATACGGATTCCAAGTCTGTATTTCTTCATCACAAACAAACAAACCTCTGTATACGGATATTTTCTGTCTGTATTTCTTCATCACAAACAAATAAACCTCTGTACATGGATATTTTTGTCTGTAGCTTTTCATCAAAAACATCTGTATACGGATTCCAAGTCTGTATTTTTTCATCACAAACAAACATCTGTATACGGATATTTTTGTCTGTATTTCTTCATCACAAGCATCCGTATATGGATTCCAAGTCTGTGTTTCTTCATCACAAACAAACAAACCTCTGTATACGGAGATCCAAATGCCAACTCATTAATAAATGATTAATAAATAAATTCTTTTCTGCCTAATCTTTTATTGATTCACTTCCTAGAACCGTAATTTGATAATTGCACTAGTATTGTATAGATACTTGTTAAATACTTTGTATCAAATGTTGACACAGTACTAATAAATATCTACTCACTTTACTCACTATAACAATACACTTCTTTCTTGTTTCTTTTCATCTGTAACAAAAAAGCATTGTAGGATTTTTGGTTTAGGAATAAACTTTTTTTAAATTCAAAATCCTGAATATTTATGTAAAGTTTAGTTTTTGAGAACTGGGATAAAATATGACAAAAAAGAATGAGTTTAAAGTCAAATAAAGTGAAAATAATCATAAAAAATTCTTTAATTCATATAAGCCATAGATGAGAGAATTAAATAAAAATTCAACATAAATAAAATATTATTATTATGACATAATATGTTTTATTATTAGGAATATTCACATAAATTGTTACAAATGATAGGAACAAAAAAATTGTTTGAAATATTTTCTTTTTAATGTTGAGTCAAAATAAAATTGAAATTGTGTTATCATTTAATGACAACATAGATTGAAAGTAAATAATCACAAATCCTCATGTTGATGTTATCTTTATTTATTTACAGATTACATTTATTATGGAAAAAGATGATTTTAAAATTTGACACCCAAAAATGATAGAAGCTTCCAGTTTCGATAATTGTTGACTCATTTTTCTATAGAGCTCATTGATCTCTACATTCAGAAAATACCTGTTGAATAAGTTATGCAGCAAGCTATAAAAGAGAAATCATTTCCCTGTGAGGTGTGTGAATCTTTATTTTCTACAAAATCCTATTTAATAAAACACATGCAAATACACACAGATGAGAAACCTTATTCTTGTAACTTTTGTGGGGCTGCATTTACACAAAGTAGCAACTTGGAAAGGCACATAAAAATACACACAGGTGAGAAACCATATACTTGTCAAGTTTGTGGTTCAACATTTTCACGCAATAGCCATCTTGAAATACATATAAGAATACACACAGGAGAGAAACCATATTCTTGTCAATTTTGTGGGTCTGCATTTTATACTAATTCCCATTTAAAAGGTCACATGCAAATACACACAGGTCACAAACTATATTGTAATATTTGTGGGTCTGCATTTAGTAGGACTAGCCATCTGAAAAGACACATGAGAATACACACAGGAGAGAAACCATATTCATGTAAAATTTGTGGATCTCAATTTACACAGAATACAACACTGAAAGCTCATATGAAGACACACACAGAAGAGAAACAATATTCTTGTAATATTTGTCAGTCTAAATTTACACAGAATAATCAACTGATAACTCACATGAAAGAACACAGAGGTGGGAAACCATATCCTTGTCAAGTCTGTGGATCTACATTTTCAGATGAAAGACGTCTGGAAACCCATATGAGAATACACACAGGAGATAAACCATATTCTTGTCAAGTTTGTGGCTCTGGATTTTCTACTAATGCCCATCTTAAAAGACACATAAGAATACACACAGGAGAAAAACCATATTCTTGTAAAATTTGTGGATATGAATTTACACAGAATGCAACACTAAAAACTCACATGAAAACACACACAGGAGAAAAACCATATTCTTGTAAAATTTGTGGGTCTGAATTTACACAGAATACTCATTTGAAAATTCACATGAGAACACATACAGGCGAAAAACCATATTCTTGTCAAGTTTGTGAATCTGCATTTTCAGATAAAAGCAGCCTTAAAACTCATATAAGAATTCACACAGGTGATAGACCATATTCCTGTCAAGTATGTGAATCTGCATTTTCTACTAATTCCCATTTAAAAACTCATATACGCATACACACTGGAGAGAAACCATATTCTTGTCATGTTTGTGGATCTGAATTTTCAGATAAAAGCAATCTGAAAAGACACATGAGAATACACACAGGTTCTGCAACACAGAAGTGGAGAGTTTGAGCGACCTGCCATACAGTTGTAAGGTTCTGCTGGGGGATGACTACTATACAATGCAACACAACAAAGTGTGTAAATATCTTCACTAGCCGATCTGTAAAAAATTGAACATCCAGTGTAGTAGCAAGTCCTGGATGCAAATACTAGAAAGAACAGTTGGATATAATTTATACACCATCTACTATTACTATGCAATCCCTACAGCTACATATCTAGAAAATGGAGCTGTTAAGCCCGGCATAGTTATATGGGACAAAAGGGAGAAAGTAGCAACCCTAGTTGAAGTCAGTATCCCTAATGATGCTGGCTTAAACAAAGCTGAAAGGAAAAAGATAACAAAATACCAACGTCTTATGTACGAAATGAAAAGGAACTGGAATCTGAGGAAGATATCCATCATTCCCATAATTATAGGAGCAACCATACTAATGAAAATTTTTTTTCAAAAACTACCTCAAGTGCAAGAGGGATACAAAAATTGCACTTAAAGACACAGTTAGAATCTTAAAAAGATCTCTCGGCTGGAGTGTCTGAAATAGTGGGTGAATCTCTGGCATTCGGTAGGATGCCCCATCCCCATCAAAAACAAAAAGATAATTTTTTTAAAAAAAGAGTCAGCAACGACAACCAGTGCAGGTCCTGCCAGAGGAAAGTAGACAGTGTAAGCCACCGGACGTCCAGTTGTATGGTTCTGCTGGGAGGTGGCTGCTACACAATGCAACACAATTGAGTGTGTATATATCTCCACTGGAAAATCTGCAAAAAATCCAACATCTAGTATAGCAGCAAGTCTTAAGAACATATACCAGAAAGAAATGTGGAAAATAAGCTATAAATATGCAATCTCCATAGCTACATACACAGCTGTTAAACCTGGCATAGTGTTATGGGACAAGAGAGAGAGATTAGCAATCTTAGTTGAAGTCAGTTTCCCCAATGAGCTGTGAGGGGAAAGATAACTAAATACCAAGGTTTATTTATGACATGAAAATAAACTGGAACCTTCAGAAGATTTCAATAATTCCAGTAATCATAGTAGCCACTAGGCTAATGATAAAGAATTTAAAAAACTACTTGGCTAATATACCCGGTGAACAAAGTGCAAGAGAGATCAAAACAATTGCACTTAAAGGAATGGTTAGACTCCAAAAAAAGATTACTTGGTTGGAGTCTCAAAAATAGTGGGTATATATCTGGCATCCAGTAGCATGCCCCATTCACAGAGAAAAAACAGAGAGAAAAAATGGCAAAAAATGGGAGATAATCCATATTCTTGTAACGCGTGTCAGTCTGCATTTTCATGAAATATTACTCTAAAAACATACAGAGTACACGCAGGGAAGAGAATTTGAATGCTTACTAGATGTCATCTTCGAGTGTCTTCGGTTTCTCTGCACAGGGGTTTGCCAGGACACCCTGATATGAGGATACTTCACCCTACAAGTAAACCCTGACACAATATTCAAAGTAAAATAGCATTTGAAGCCCAAATAAGATCTCAAAATGTTTACAAACTAATTTCTAGTGATAGCACTATGAAGAATGGTGCACCTTCTAGTGATAGCACTAAACTTGATACTCCACCAGACCAGATTAATTCTTGTCCTGGAATCATGAAAGACCAAGAAAAGACCACATGAAAGATTTACTTAAGATATAGTTAAGTGATCAGTTGGAACATTAATATCTTTCACTGCTTTACTAACTCCAGGTTGAAGAAATAAACACTTTGATATCTACGTAACTTGTAAAGAAATCAAGTGTTAGCTCCAGGAAAGGGACCCTTGATTTCTGAGAGGAAATTAAGCTAAAATAAAGAAAGAGAAACTGAGTTTGCATCTTCAGAGAATACATACTTAAAAACTCAGATGAGGTCATGAACCTACAATTCAATCGTTAACAATTACATGTTGTGTATACCTTCTACAATCATATTGGAATGAAGTTTGGTCTGGACAAATGTGCTAAGTGTTTCCACAGAGCTGGGAAGAAGATCTACATAGCTTGATGAAGTGACTGACATCAAAGACCTAGAAAACAGGAACAATACAAATACTTTACCATTGAAAAAACAGACGATTCCACCCGACGTTCCAAGATGAGAGAAAAGATTGGCAGAGTATATATATTACAACATAAGGAAAATCTGAAAAACACAGCTTGCAAACAAAATAACTGCCATTAACAAACTTGTTATGCTAGTAATACAGCTTTGGCACTATAGACTTTGCCACAACAAATGCACTAAACACAAAACAAGGAAAATCTTAACACTTAATACCTAATAAGCTCCAAGAATCCCAGAATCCTTATGATAGTACATCAAGAGACAAGCGCCATCGCGCAACTGGCCAAACATTTTGAATAAGGTTGTCTCATAGATGAGTCAGAAAATAAGGTTGTCTCATAGATGAGTCAGAAAATAAGGTTGTCTCATAGATGAGTCAGAAAATAAGGTTGTCTCATAGATGAGTCAGAAAAAAAACAAAGTACACCAAGGAAATAGCCCAAAAGAGCCAATTGAAGTACTGTAAGATCTCTCATAGTAGAAAACTGGGAAAATTGACCAACGAACAAATCTTTTCTGGAAAAACTATCCCCAAAAAGGTTTCTGCAGAATGGTGAATATACCTGGTGAACCAACTGCAAGAGAGATCCAAACAATTGAACTCTCGGTTGGAATGTCTGATATCTAGTAGGATGCTCCATCCCCAGCAATTTTTAAAATTTTTATTAAAACAGTGTTCTGCGGCTACGGTAGTCAAATGACATCCCGTAGCTGCAATCAGTCCTCCATGCTAGTCCCAGGCCATCTGGCCTTGTCATGTGCAAGTTGTCATAGGCAATGAAGTTGTTTCGCTGTACGTAGTGGTCCTAGTCCCGCCTGCTTGAGGTCAGCACGTAGTGTGCCCAGCAGATTTATGCAGTGCTGTCCTAGTCGCGGTTGGTAGGCTTGCGAGCCAGTAACGGCAAAGTCTAGTGCCCTCTTTGTGGGAGTGTCAGGGTCCATTTGTAGGACATGGCCTAACATAGACCATCTTTGTTCAGCGACCTTTGTGGAGAGGGGTTTTTCGTTGCACAGCTTGTATAGTGCCTTGTTGCTGATAAGTATTTTTCGGCCAGCAGTGACCTGTGATGGAACAGAGGTGTCTGCGGTGGCACACATCCAGTTTGTCAAGCATGGCTTTTGTTATTGCCCAGCTGTTGCTATTGTAGAGCATGATGGACATGCAGTACGCGTTATAGAGACAGAGTCTAGTCTTCAAAAACAAAGAAGAAAATTGCAAAAGATAGATGCTGTATTTTGATAATCGCTCTTTGCCAAATTGCATTTCAATACATACATTTTTTGTAAAATTTGTAAATCGTAATTCGTTTGTAAATTAAATTTAACTATTCACTGTATTACATATTAAATAATAATGGATAGCAAAGCTCTCCTGATGAACCAGCAACATGCTTCAGTGTCACGACCTGTATCCTTTGCTACTCGTACCATTAATTGAGACTTTCAAGATAATAAATGGCATTTCTAACTATTGTGGGCATGTTTTTAGTATTTCTCCTAGATCTGGAAGGTTATTGTCAAGGCAGTTTTCAAAAACTAGATCTGTTAACCAGTTATGTTTTTTTTTGCTCACAGAGTAATATGTTTTTGGAATAAGTTGCCAGATCAGATTAAGAACAGCAATAGCGTGGATCAGTTTGAGATGAGGTTAGATGAATTCAAAGAAAGTGGTAGGAGGGAGAAATTGAGGGGGCACTTTTGGGAGTTATCAAATGAAATATTTAACAGAATTTGATCTGGATATCGATATTGTACTAAGAGTTTGATTTTTTTTAAACAGTTGAATTGAGAAGATAGTTAAAGGGGAGATGCCCAAGGAGGCATAACAAACAAACAAACAAATAAACAAATAAATAATTAATGCTTCTGGGAGATATGAGTTCTTCGAGTCACCACACAAGCCATAATTTGTTCTGTTTGCAAATAATTTTCATTCCTCATTCGAAATGGTAGTACCTGTTAATGTCGTATGTAGGAGTTAAATAGAATGTGTAATAGGCACGACATTAAAGTGTATTGGATACCACCATAAAATCCATCTTGCATGGCCCTTTCTACCCTATTTCCAAATTCTATTAACTTTTAAAGCTTTCTCCATCCTAAAAAGTATTAAACAAAACTGCATCTAATTGTTAGACGTCAATTTGTGAGGACATGACTCATATTTATCTGCAATTCCAGGTCAACGTTGACTCAGGGTCCCATCTATCAGTTAAATGAAATCTGTCATTATTTATAAAATATAGGCCAACAAAACAACTTAATCTATAAATGAGAAATTTGTCCAAAAAGAATTACTTTAATAATTTTACTCCAATCAGATTCTTTCAAACCTTTTCTGCAGAATGATTGTTACCTCCAAATGATATCACCTCAGACCAGGCCTAATGTTACACAAGCCTGTTCTTTTTACTTCTTAGCCCATTAGATAAAGAAATCACTAAAAAATTCTATGAGACTTTTCACTAGTCCCTATGCTGGAATTGAATGAGAAATTGATTATCTTTTGGGGAAATTTTAATTAATTTAATGGAGTAATTTTAGAGGCAATAGACTATTTTTTTGAGAGGCAATAGACTATTTAATGGAGTAATTTTAGAGGCAATAGACTTTTTTGAGAGGCAATAGACTATTTAATGGAGTAATTTTAGAGGCAATAGACTTTTTTGAGAGGCAATAGACTATTTAATGGAGTAATTTTAGAGGCAATAGACTTTTTTGAGAGGCAATAGACTATTTAATGGAGTAATTTTAGAGGCAATAGACTATTTTTTGTCCCTTTATGAAGTGTTGGCTGAACTTGCACATCACAATGTCATTATTCATTTCCATCCTAGTAAAACATATTGCAGATCAACAACGTCTGTCTCAAGCTGATGGCACTTGGAAATTGGGAATGCCACTGTCTGATATTCTTTCCTCTAATCTCTATGCCTCGTTATGATGTATGAAAGCAGCAGCAGCAGCAGAAAGCAAATGTTTGAAATATTGATTGGATAAGATCTCAATCAACATCTTTCAACCAATTAGAAACGCAGAAAAATTTCAAAAATTGATGTTACAATATTTTGCATCTGATATAAAAAAATGCAACAGCTTCCTCTCTCACTTTTCCATTTTATTTCAAGCACATCATTAAAATTCGAAGCACATGGCACACATAACAAGAGACTATCACAAATTACTGAACACAAACTCACCCAATGATAGCAGAGCAAACATGTCTACACAACACAACACATGTGTCTACACAACACATTAAAAAAGATTTGTTAAATAAGATTTGTTTACGTCAGTTCTTTTGTAATCTGATTTAATCAGCTTTTTGGACAATAACATTCTCTTTTTGATTGTTTTTGACGTCATGGACAAAGTAAGGTTTCTGTTTTGTCATTTCTTTCCAAAATAATTCTTTATTGTCTAGTCATTTTATTTGTACCTTAAAATATGTCTGCGATCGTTCCACCTAATAATGTTGGTCACTTGGAGTTTTCTAATATACACTCATTTATTACTAACTCTTTATTTGTGTTATTATTTACGTAATCCTAAAAAAACTGTTAATTTGTTGTCAATAAAATGAAATATATTTTTGTATGTCATTTTTTCCTTTTATTGCTTTTTTCTCTTTTTGTTGTGTGAGATGTTTCTGCAATTTTTAATTTTCTGTGGAATTTGTTTATATATCCAGCTTGATCGATGGTGAAATATTTTAGATGGAGTTTTTTTTTTGAAAGATGTGAATATTATTGGATTATTCGGACGACTGTTCTCATCTTGGATGTTATTCTCACAACGTTTTTGCTGATGTAATCTCCGACCTTCTTCAGGTGCGTTTTGTCATACTTGGAATCTTTGTTAAACTGTGGAATCTGTACGGAAAATACGCCACTAAAATAAAAATAATACACCAACTAAATCTGGTCAATCGAAGATCAATATCTTGCCGCCTAAATTGTATTTTGGCCATGGGCAATTGCATTGGTACAAAGATTGCCTATATAAAATTAAAGTGTCTAAATTATGGGCACATCAGACACAAAAGTACACACTATGGAGTTAAATTAAAAAAGAGAAAAGTGACGAAACTGGAAATGAGTAATAAATCTTCAGAAGTGGCGAAAACTAAACAGATAAACAATGATGAGAACAAAAAGTGTGAATACAATTTGAAGGTGAACTAATTGCAAATATCACGTTTGAAGGGAAAACGTTGAAATTAAAAACGTTCATAATAACCAACACAAACAATATTTTTTGTCAGGACTATTAATTGGAATCGGAAAAATCGCAACTTTTTAGGGGTATTGGAATCGGAAAGATTTGAGCCTAATTTCAGATTTCAAAAGACGATTCTTTTAATATTTTTTAAAAACTTAATTTTCCAATTGCTGATACTAGCGATAAATATAAATATCTGTTGTTTTTAAATTATCAGTAAAACTAAAATCTTTAGAAACTAAAAACATCAAAATAAACTGTAAATTTATTTTAGTTGCGTAAAAAATTAAAAAAATGAAACTTTCTATAAATTCGCTAGGTAACCTTTAAAAGAATGCAGTTTTTTTACAAAGTTCCAAAAAATGTTTAAAAATTAAATAAAACATTTTTGTCAAGAAAAATGCTGTTAACATCATTGCTAATTAAATTAAAAGTAAAATATAGGTTTCAAAAAAAATTTTTTTTACTTTATTTATTTTATGTTGTTGGGATTTTGTCGGCTTTTTCAATTATATATTGGACTTGTCTGATGCATTGACATATCTTACAAGGGGTGGCCAAAAAGTGTGAAAAACATTTTGGGTGTGAGCGATCGATGGAATAGCCAAGGGCAATAACTCCGTTGTTATTGTTAGAATTTAAAAAAGAAAGAAACACATATGCAATAATAATAAAATATATATTTATTAAATAAAAAAAATGAAAATTAAATAATTACTTTTGATTTCTTCACCGGGGTACTTTCCACGATATAATTTTATAGATTAATAAAATGTAGGTGATTATTGCCCTTGGCTATTCCATCAATCGCTCACACCCAAAATGTCGGCGAATAGACGTTGTACATCGCCCTTATGGAAATGGAAAAATCGTTCTAATTAAAGTTCTACTTGATATTTTAAAATTCTTTTGCGTACCGTGAGTGAGAAACTATGCCTGAGTAAGTACAAACTACTGATTTTACATGAAAATAATTTTTTCCAGGGGCCCTGTTGTAAATAAGCACTAACTTTTACGTCGTAAAATATTTTTTACTGCATAGAAAAAGAAAAACAATATGGCCGCCAGCGATTGAAACATTGAATTAAAATTCAATTCTCAAAATTTTGCAAAATAAATTAGAATTTTATTTCAAGACAGGAAATACAATTAAGACCAATATATTTTATCCAAAATTTGAGCAAAATAAACGAATTGAAAACGATGTTGTCATATGCTGTTTTTCTTTCTTTTTTTTTTCTTTTTTTATGACGGCGGGTGCAAATCGCGTCAGTTTATTGCAATACTGGGCATCCACACATTTTTAAGTTAATTATCCCATTTTTTAAATTAATTTTTTCGGAGCAGCCCAGTTTCTCAATGTTTTCAATTTTTTTTTGTTTTCAAGATTATAAAAATAATTCTTACACTAATGATTACACGTTCATGCGCGATGGGGAAATATTAAAATATCGCGTTTTTCATTTTCCAAGAAACTGTTATCATAAAAATCACATAAAATATTTTTTGCCATTATATTATTTTTTGGTAAAAATATTGATTAAACAATGCTTTATTCAATGATAATATCGTTAATTTGATAAATTAATTTTTCTTTGAGTCATATTGATTTTATTAACACAGAATTTAGGGGCTATTTTTCGTAATATATAAAAATGATTTTTTTTAATATTTAATTGTTAACATCTACAGTGCTTTATTTTCATTAAAAAATAAAAATAAAATTCATGCGTTCAGCAAAGGTGTATTTTGTTTCCACAAAATAATTCATTTTCACTAAGATTTTTAAAAAAAATCATAGATTCATTATATTCCGGGATCGTTGATTAATAAATACCGCAAATTTCATTCAAATTGGTAATTTTCCTGAATTTTGGTGAATTCTTAACTGAAAGCAGGGTCAAAATGTTTTACATTTGGGTGATCGGCTATTTATTTTGCATGTATTTGTCAAATACTTAGTTATAAACTGCCCTCATAATTAATTACATTTTGTTAATTATATTCATAATTTTGAATCCTCTCATTCAACAGAAAATCTACCCCATAAACATTGGTAATATATATATATATATATATATATATATATATATATATATATATATATATATATATATATGAGAGCTCAATGTAATAAACAGAGCAAGAATAAAATATAGTAACACGAAATTACATAATCATCGATGCAATAATTTATTTCAACCTTGTGGTATTGTCAAGCATCCAAGTGAGATGATTATACTTTTTGAAAATGATAAAAGAGAAATTCACACTCGATAATTCAAATAGAGAGTGATAACATATTTAATCATTAGAGTCAAGGGAGATTACACATATAAGAAAATATTGCGAGTTATTTCCCTTCGTTTAATTCAGCTAATCCCCGTATAAATTATTTTTGTAAATAATTCTAGTGATATTAGCCATCTTAGTAATGTACGTCTACCTATCTTCGTGCATCACGCTCTGTGTCTATGAAATAGCTGAAACTACTAATGAAATTTTATATTTTTATGACGCCAACAATTGAGAACGAAATATAAATTATTATTATTTTAAAAACTTTACGAAAAATTCAAGTATTACGTTAAGAAATTTAGCGCCAGTTAATTAGAAAGTTAAAAACACACAATTATTAGCAAGTTGGGTGAAGAGACTTTTGAAATACACGCAAGCAAAAACAAGATGGCGAGCGGTCGTTTCTTCACTAGGGTCTAAGGGCGGTAAATCGGTATGACTAAACGGCCCTTCTTTAGATCATGTTTTTTAATGCTGACAAAGTACCCTACTTTTGATAACGTTTGACAGTAATTGTTTTTTTTTTAAATATTAAAATGTTTGAAATCAATTGTCAGATAATACCAGCATAAAATCGAGATAAGTTGTCTCCCTTACTTGGTCAGCATTACGTAACATGGGCCGACTAAACTACTGGCGTCGGCTTATCTCCATCTATATAAAGTTAGTAAGGTATGAAAATATATATATGGCAATTAAGCTACACAGAGGCGTCCGCGTTTCATCTCCTTACGAAATCGTCAGGCGAAGTGTCTAACTCTACTCATGTATTGAGCACTGTTGAAGTAAATAGTGAAAATCTATATATAATATATTATATGTCCTAATAATATTATACGTGTATAAATTAAATAATAATATATAAAGTCAGGTATGTGTATATGTTTATATTTGGCACAGCTTGGGTAGGTATTTTTGTACCAGTCATGGATACATCCTTGACAATCAGTCCGACAATGACTTTGTTACTGTTGAGCTGAAGTTCTGTTCAATTCTTGGATGTCCACTCTTCCAGGCTTTAGCTTTTTCATTTTCTTTTAAACGTTTCATGCTTTGTCTTAAGCGATTTCCATAAAAAATAATAATAATAAAATATATATAAGTTAATTTATCTAACTTATAACTGACTAGTGCAAGGGAAACAACTCATTATAAAAACTGTTTAAAATCTTTCTCTATGCTAACACCATATTTAAAAAATTTTTTTTATCATAGTTCACCCCAAACAAGACAGGCCACCACTGTAGACGTAAAGGCTACTGAGAAAAAAGGGTGACGGTTTTTTTTTTTGGGGGGGGGGTCAACCTAAGTTAGGAGCTGCGCAGCGAAATGTCTGTTTACATTAGTTTTAAATTTCTGCATGTCAGTAACGCCAGGAAAGCAGGGAGCAGGGAGGGAGTTCCAGAGTTCAGCAGCACGAGCAAAGAAGCTTTTGGAGTAGAAAGCTCTTCGGCATCTGGGGACCTCCACAGTGAATGGATGGGATTTGGCAGATTGTCGGGTTGGTCTAGTGAATTTACGTCGTAGGGGTATCAGAGATGACAAAGTGAAAACATTTGTAGTGCCAGATCTTTAGCTTTAGGTAGGGTATATATGTAGAAATAATAAATAATGACTTATTTTCTCTCTCGGAAAAATGTCCCTGTTCAGTGATCTGGTTATACACTGACCAATCAACTTGCAGGGCGCATTTATTTAAACTGTCCCCTGAAGAACTACTTTAATCACTTTGGTAATCACTGTCGGTCAGCAGAGAGACACCTGAAAGCTACGAGGAAGACGCTTCTATTCTCTCTCCTGCCTCTGTCAACTGACGCTCAAGCACCGACTATTTTCACCTAAAAATAACTGCTAACAGACTTTCGGCAGCTTAAAGCACTTTCGACTTTTACTTTCCTCACTCGGACACTGTTCAACTTTCTTCCACCTATACCAATCGGTATAGGTAATTGAATAACCCCATTTTTCGATGTTGTTACAAAAAGGGTTTGTTTTTACTTACACGTGACAATTTTCTTTACTTATATAATAGTATATAGTATATAGCATATAGTATATAGGAGTTTGTCTCGATACTGTCAATGGTGACTCGACGTAGCAAACAAAGATCTTCTGATAAACGAAACGTCAAGTCATCAATAAAGACTTATTTTCTGTCTCGGAGTAATGCGCCTGTTATGCAATCTGATCACACACTGACCAATCAGCTTGCAGGGCGTATTGATTCTATATGCCCCCGAATAACTACTTCAACCCCTTTGGGAATCACGGTCGGTCAGCATAGAGACACCTGCCAGCAACAAGGAAACACGTATACATTCTCTCTGGACGCTCCAGTACCTACTATCTTCGCCTGAAGATATCTGCTGACAGATCTTCGGTAGCCCAAAGAACCTTCCATTTTACTTTCCTCACTTGGACACTGTCCAACTTCTACCTATACCAAACGTTGTAGGTAACTCTATTCAATAAACCTATTATTTGTTGTTATAAAATAAAGTATCGTTTTCCTTTCGTGACTTAAACATCATATAGGAGTTCGTTTGATTTCTTATAAAAGAAGTCAACCCAGAACGACGATAAAAAAAAACTCAGCCTCGTCTCACAAAAAAAGAAAAGAAAAAGGATATGGACATTTACACTCGCAAACATAAGCAAGGGAAGCTTACTGTCAACCCGTTTTAGTCGAAAAATTTAGTTGACTGAACTAGTAATTACCGTACAGTACAACCACGAAACCCTATTTTCGCCTAATAAAATAAAGACAAAATATTTTTCAACACGCCAAAAACAACAGTCGTAACACCAAATTTTGTTCTCTGTAAAAACATTAGTCGTAGCGAAGAAATTCACGAAACCGTTTTTTTTCTAAAACCAAACTTTTTCACTGAAAAAGAATTTGTTGAAAGAGAAAAAACTCCGAGATATTATGTTAGGTAATACTATGAAAAACTTTTTTTTTAAATTAAAATGATTTTTCAGTTATTTTAGTCTATCAGACTTCGAGGCGCCACGGACTCCCTCCATTATTCAAAATAGCAGCTTTGCTCGCCGGAAGAACTGAAGAATTTCAATTTAATTGACGAACAAAAGTAAGCACTTTTTTTCCCTAAAAGAACCCAACTTTTTTTCCGAATATTTTTAAAGCCCTACCCCCGCAAAAACATGAGTAAAAGTTCATTTGCTTACACAAACACACAAAATACTTATCTATATATATATATTTATTATTCTTTACTTATTTTTTACTCTCACAACATACATATTTTCCCTTTCGTTTTTTTTTCGTTAAAATGTGTTTCCGTAACACTGTTTTAACACCCTTTTGACTGTAGCTTTTATTTTGATCTGTTTTCCATATATATAAATATATATTAAAAATTGGGTGCAATGACAGGGTAGCTAGCCCCCGTGACAACTATGTTATAGGATGGTGCCTATTCTCTAATAGAGGCCAGTCAACCGCTCGTAGCTATGGCTATACTCAAAGCCATAAAGCGACTCACCCAGCGGGTGAGAAAACTGAGCAGGTCGGAGCCGCACTTGCACATGCACTGACTCCAACTCCTTCCTTATCTCCACGTCACGCCGCCGCCGTCACTCAAACAGACTAAGACTGTGCTTTTATAAGGCGAATCACTGGGCAAGTAGTTAAGCCTTGTTGATTGCTCATTGTTCACCACACTATTGAAGATTTTCCAGAAATCACAGGTACCTAGTTTCTGCAACTGATGCGTGTTCTGGTAATCTCTGTATACCGTCTCTTTGCTTCACCAATCACAGTCTTACAATTATTTCTTGGCGCTATAAATTTCTGTATAGGCAAATAACACCCTACATGAGAGTTCATCATTCAAACTCCCTGACCTAACTTTCACAGATAACATGAATCGGAACAAATACATTGAAGATATTGCCAGGGCTGCTGCAAAAAAGGTGGACTACCTCTACCGTGTTAGTAAACTTCTCACACCTGACATTATCCTATGCTGATATCTGATACTTTAGAAAGTGACCTCCACTCTGTAGTTGAATGGGGTCATAAATGGATGGTATCATTTAATGCTGCTAAGACAAAGCACTTTTTTTCAATAACTACAAGAAACCTCTTCAAACGGCAAATAACACCCTACCTGAAAATCCAATGTTCAAACTCCTCGGATTAACATTCATAGGTAACATGAATTGGAATAAATACATTGAAGACATTGCCAAGGCTGCTGTAAAAAGTTGCCTCCCTCTACCGTGCTAGGAAACTTATCACACCTAACAGTATTCTTCATCTCTACAAAGCCACCATCCGCCTATGCATGGAGTATTGTTGTCACATCTGGGCTGGTGCACCATCCATTAGTCTCTTCCTCTTAGACAAGTTCCAAAAAGAGTCTCTAATCTAATAGGTCTCTCACAATCCATCAAGATCCATCTCTTGTCCCATCGCCGCAATGTTGCATCCTTGTGTTTGTATTACAAGCACTTCAATAGAGTGTGCTCCGATGAACTTGCTACTCTGGTGCACCCTCGACGTAAATACACTCGACCAACCTGACAATCAGCTAAATCCCATCCATTCACTGTGGAGGTCTCCTAGATGCCCAAAGAGCCTTGTTTTCCAATAGCCTCTTTCCTTGAGCTGCCGGCTCTTGAAACTCCCTGCTCCCAGTTTCCCCGACTGTACTGACATGCAGAAATTTAAAACTAATGTGAACAAGCATCTCGCTGCACAGTTTCCAATTTAGGGTAACCCCCCTAAGCTTTCACTCTAATTCTGAGTAGCCCCTTACGTCTATAGTAGAAACTTGCCTTGTTTGGGGTGAACTATGTTAAAAAAAGTTTTTGGTCCTATCGAGGTGCGTCGGGTTGGGTCTATGGAAAACTCTGTTTATTTCTTCGTCTTTATAGGGGTTTCTCAGTTCGCATCGACGTATTTGATTTTGGGTCCAAAACGATAATTATTGGTTGCTTTTGGAACTGAAGAGGAAAGCACATCGAAACAAACTTGAGAAAGAAAGAGGGTGGCTAATCAAGCAAGTCAGTTTTGGGCGTTCGTCCGAATCGCATCTCGGTCCACCACAGATTATCTGTGACAGCCCAACAGATTCATCTCGCCCTTTTGTTCCAATCACTCATCGTAGGGTTGTCTTTGATACCCTACACAATCTGGTACACCCTGAACTCAAAGCGACAGTGAAGCTGATTTCAGATACATTTTTGTGGCCAAATATTAGGGATTACATCATTGCCTGGACATGTTCCTGCGTATCCTGGCAAAAGTCAAATGAGCACAAGCATATTCGCGCACCTCTTAAAACATTCAGCACCCCAGACGCTCGGTTCAGCCATGTTCATATTGATCTGGTTAGATCATGGCCGGTAAGTCATGGATTTATTTATCTCTTAACCAGTATAGACCGCTTCATACAGTGGCCTGAAGTCATTACCCTAAACGACATTTCGGCTGAATCCATAGCGCAAGCCCTAATATTGGGCTGGATATCACGTTTCGGAGTTCCCACTACTATTACAACTGACCATGATGGACAGTTTGAATCGCACCTATTCCAGGAACTTTCCAGGATTTTAGGGATTAAACGTGTCCGTACGGCTACCTATCATCCAGCTTCAAACGGAATGATAGAACGCTTCCATCGCTAATTGAAAGCCACGTTGCTTGCTTATCCAGACCAATAGCGATAGAGCGAGTATGTACCAATAGTCCTTCTTGGTTGTCGCACAGCTATCAGAACTCGTTTATGGAGTACCTCTATATTTGCCAATAATATATATAGGAGTTGGCGTTTACAGCCCGCTGATCAGAACAGCTCTTATATATCTTCAAGCCGACTGTGGCATTGTTGCTGTTGGGTTTAGGTATGGTTTTCTTCAGCCCTAGAAGGTCCGCACTTCCAGGCTTTACCGGGGCTGCTAAGGCATTTTTTGTAAACCAGAGTTCGCTTACGATGACTTCTCAAAACCACACCTACCTTTGTGTCTAACCTCCTGGCAACATAGGCTGTGAACTATCAACATTTCCGGCCCAAGAAAAGCAAAAGCTTAAATAACTTTCATTTACGAGTTTTGCTTTCTTACTAGAACAACTTTCCACGTTTGAGGTTTGCTCACTTTCAGGATTACATTCATCAATGTCACCCAACTTTTTAAGAAATTAATCCATTCTTATGAGTGAATTATTCTTGATGAAGACAATTAGATTTTTAACAGCGTCAAACAAACAATTACAGCGAGCCGCCATAACGATTTTGAATCTATGCGTCATTTCTAAGCTCGGCGCTGATTGCACCAATCATTTAACTTTCTTTCTAGCTTGCCCAATCAAAGACCATCTCTCAGGCAAGCTGAGCACCTGACAAGAGATTACTTTCTCTTTCTTGGTCAGGACACGGCACTGTCAACAACTCCACGTTGCTCAGAACAACTCCCAAACCTCTCTTGGGACGCAACCATAACTCGCTGTCCCGGGCCGTTTGGCCCTGAGTTCGACTTTGACAAAAAGACCCAAGTATTCAACATGTCTTTGTATTCTACATATCAACGATAATTATTCTAAAAATTGTAAAACGCGCAATACGTTTACACAACACACGATGCAACGACTCACCAGTGCCTCTTATGCAACACTGCCAGTTGCCACGCGATGAAAGCTAGTGCCGATGTTAACATGCCGTTCCAGCCAGGTTTGTTATGTGTTTTAAGCACGTGCAAAACATGCAGATCAGAAGCGAGTTGCAAGAAAAGCAACTTATGACTATCATAATAATGATGCAGCAAAACAAGCTACGGAGCGCAGCTGAAAAAGCTTTGGAACGCACTGGTATAGAAACTTGTTGTATGAAAGAAAGAGTTGTTGACTTCTGACTTTGCTGAAGAAAACGGGTTACCATCGTTTGGTTAAAAGGACAAACTTTTCCTCTACAATTCAAATCAATTTTATTAATACAGTTCCACGAACACAACAAACATGGCCGCCCAGAAAGGGTTATGAAAACAGGAATACAAAATATGTTGAGTCAGTAGACATACATGTACTATACAGATGAGATTCAGTCAGAGTATATTATCTCGCCTCTCACCCAAGTCCTAACGAGAGGCTAGAAAAGAAATATGACGTCTTGTCGAACTAACTCTCAAAACCAAACTGTTGGAAAAGTGCGAGAAAAAGTTCGAGCGGTGGTTGTCTCCAACACTATAGGTGTTCTTACCGAACAACGTATAAATCACTCCGCGAGTGACAACATGCTAGCGCAAAATAAAATAGATCGTGATTATGTAAATGCCAAAGTTTCTTCCATAGCAGAACTAGATAGAACATGATGGCCACCCTTTTGATAATGGTTAGTGTATGGGATGTGATGATAATCAGGGAAAGAAACTAATTAAAATATTGATACAGAAACATGTTTAAAGAATTTATAAGTTCTGATATTTTGATTTGAATGATCAGGACTTAATAATGTAAAGAAAATTTTATTCAGATTTTATACAGAGAAGTAAGATAAAGTAAGAAGATGAATGAAGTGAAGTGAGAACAGAGGAAGAGTTAAAATGAGGTCAGATATGAAAAGAGATAAAAGAAACAGGAAAAAGAAAACTAAAAAGAAAGGAGGAGCATGCGGGCTAATAGATTGTGGTCAGCCTGTATCAAATATAGTGAGTTTTTGTTCGTTTAAAATATTTTGGTGATAATGGAAAATATTTGTAAGAAACCGGGTCTTTGCCCTATTCGTTTTTTTTGTGTTCGTGAAATGAGACTAGCCTTGATAAGGCTTAGTATCGTGGTCGTGTTTAATTATGGCAGATTTTTGTGTTCTGAAATTATGATTGATAAGAAAACACTCATTCATTATGATAAGCCGCGGAAGAATTGTATTTCTTGATACTCAATTCATGTATCACTTGTTGAAAAAATCCCACACGTACAGTTTGATTGAATAGCTGACGAAATACCAACAAAACTAATAGATTTTGTATCAGGCTTGTGTCAACCTTCATATTTCTGAAAAGCAAGTAGAATACATATGATTGTGAGCAAATATTGATTGCATGCATCAACTTTAGAAAGAGGACCTAAACAATCTAGTAACAGTCTACTCAAAAGCTGAAAAAATAAACGCTGGAACAGATTTTACAGATACGGGAGTTTTTTTTTCTTAGATTTTTCAATAAAATTGACAAGTGTGATGTTATTGGATTGTGGTTATTCAACGAGAGTCGTCTGCAGACGGATTTGAGGTCAAAATAAAAACAGCAAAAGAACAAAGAATTATTTTGGAAATAAATAAAAGCGAAAACATTCATTGTCCTCAGTAGGTAAACAAGCACAATCGCCAAACTAATCTTATTGTCAGAGAAAGCAGTTATCAGGAATTTACGATAGAGATGACATCGGATGACGTAAATAAAAGAAGATTTAATAGGTTGCCTTTTTGGGTTCCCGACACAGAAGAGAGTCTCACAGATAGGATGACTCGTGGGGAAGAAGAGAGAGTCGGTGTGACAAAACCGGTGCCGGTTCTAGACCCGTTTGTTCATTTGTAAATGAATTTAACTAAGAAATGTTAAGCATTCATTTTATATTAAAAAAATTGTCTTAATCTGTCTACCAAGGAGAACTGAACAGACAAGTCATATTGCCTTCTTAACACTCGACAGTTGTATCAAACAGTTAATGGTCTGATTCAAGTGATGATAATGCACAAAAATAACAAAAGTTACACACTCAATCAACATCTCACATCAGCTTTTTAAATAATTTTTATTCGCCTCAAACAAGGCACATAAGGACGTAAGGGGCTACTGTGAATCAAGGGCCATATCAATAGGGACATCCTAAGTGGGGAGTTTTGTCGCGAAATTACATTGAATTAACATTTCTGCAAAAGAAAACAAGGAGCAGAGAGGGAATTCCAAAGGCTAGCAGTTCGAGGAAAGAAGCGATTAGAATAGAAAGCTTTCCGGAATTTAGGGACCTCTACAGAGAAGGGTGGGATTTTGCTGCTTGTCAGGTTAGTTGGGGGTATTCCTGTTGACAGGGTACAAGTACAGTACGTTCGTTGAATCATACTCCATTGAAGTACTTGTAAAACAAACACATGGATGGGACATTGAGGCGATGGGACATTGAGGCGATGGGGCATTGAGGCGATGGGACATTGAGGCGATGGGACAAGGGCTGGAGCTTGGTAGACAGTGTGAGACTTATTAAATTAGAGACTAGTAGTTTGTGCACCAGTCCAAATCTGACAACAAAACTCCATACATAAACGGATTGTGGCTTAGTAGAGATACAGGATACTGGCAGGTGTGAGAATCTTTCTAGCAGGGTAGAGGGAGCCCACCTTATATGCAGCAGCCTTGGCAGCTTCTTCTATGTATTTGTGTCAATTCATGTTACCTGTGCATTTTAGACTGAGGAGTTTGAATGTTGGACTCTCGGGTAGGGTGCTATTATCCATCCATGGCAATCGGTGGATGTAAAACTTCCTTATAATTCTTAAAGGAAATGAGCTTTGTTTTAGTAGCATTAAATGTTACCATCAATTTATGTCCTCATTCAACTACAGACTTGAGGTCATTTTCTAAGGATTCGGCCATTGCCTTGGATATGTGCGCCTTTGTTTTACCCACATATCGAGAATATAGTGTGATGTCATCAAAAAATATACCCTTCTCGGACACAATTTCATCAGGGAGATCGTTTATGAAATTCAGGAACAATAAAGGACCAAGAATAGACCCCTGGAGTACATCCGCATTAATGTCATGTTGTTTGGATGTACGACCATCGAGGACAACCTGGATCTTTCTTTTGGCTAGGAAGTATCTGATTATGTTAAATTTTTCTGCAGAAATACCATACTAATTAATTTTCATGAGAAAACCTTCATGCCAGATCTTTTCAAAAGCTTTAGATATATCAAACTCAACCGCTCTAGTTTCACCTGTTTTCCCAGTGTATGGTATATGCGTTCACAGATGACCGTTAGGAAATCCGCGGTAGAACGTGCTTGCCTAAATCCATACCGATGGTCAGAAAAAAGTTTAGCATTATCGAGGAGGCGGACTATCGGTAGATTTATTAAGGATTCAAAGATTTTAGCGAAGAGCGGGAAGAGACTGATGGGGCGATAATTTTAAGGGTCGGTTCTTTCACCAGAATTCTTGAATACTAGTACAACAGATGCGCTTTTCTAGCTATAAGGAAAGAGAGATTCGGCAAGGGATTTTTTTGTAAAGTTTGAAGAGGATAGGGGCCAGCTCAGCAGAGCATTTCTTTATTACTATAACTGGGATAAGATCAGATCCACATGCTTTGAAGGTGTCAAGTTTTTTATGATATTCCAGACATAGGAAGGTCATCAAGTGTGGCTTCTGTGTGCAATTGGAAATTTGGACGGGAGTTGTTAGCAGAGTCTAAGGTGGAGTTCAAGGCGAATCGCTGAGCAAGTAGTTTAGCCTCATCAGTTTCCGTGCAAACGACATTATTGTGGTTGGGCAGCGGGGAAAATATTGATTGCTCATTATTCAACATACTATTATAGATTTATACAGAAATCACGAGTTCCTAATTTCTGTGATTCAATGCATTTTATGGTCATCTCGCTATATCTTCCCTTAGCTGCGGCTGTTACAATCTTACAATGATTTCTTAATGCTATAAATTTTTGTAATTTTGTATCCTATTTATGGCAGTTGAATCGGCGGAATGCTTGCTGCCTACGCGAAATAGCAGCTACACAGGTCGAAGTGAACCATTGGGGAGAGTGGGGCTTGCTGTAGAATTTCCGCGTGGGGACATGTGCTTCAATGCCTGCTTTGACGCATTCGGTTACCTCATTTGTGAATTGATCAGCAGGAGAGAAAAAGTTTTACTCTATGGGACGTCTCTGGTGTAGTGTCTGATGAATTCCCAATCTGCCCGTTTGAAATATCTCGTCATTTTGAGTAACAGCTGTTCGAGACTTTAAGGTAATATTAACCATTATAACTCGGTGATGAGCATTTCCGAGTGGGATATGGGCATCCGTCACACAAGCCTCGTACAGTGGTCAAGAATAGATCGAGAAGTGAGGCTTGTTGATCCGCACGATTAAAATTATTTAAACATTTTCCGGTAAAATAGAAAGTATCCACTTCATCATCGCTGCCGTATCTGAAATCGAAATGGCGAACCAGTGTTAATCCAAAAAAATCCCCAATTATTTTAGGCCGCATAGCTTTTAGCAGAATTTTTTATTTTTATTATTTATACAAAACAGTTTGAATTTAATATCTATTAGTAATTGTTTATTACTTTGTAACATAATTATATTTGGTTAATAATTAATAATTAAACTATTTAAAAAATATTTTCAAAACTAGAAAAAAATAAAAAAATGTTCAATTAAATAAAACAGTTTTATTCTATTATTTGTTAATAATTAACAAAATGTAGAAAATAAATTATTATTTGCCAAAAGAAATTCTGCCTAAGATATAGTTGGGGATTTGTTTTTGGATTAAAACCGATTCGCAATTTCTGATTTCAGTAACGGCGGCCATGATGAAGTGGGTACATTTATATTACCCATTTTCCTAAATATTGTTAAACCTTCTTATTATTATCATGAAGTATAATGAGTATATCATGTCGATACTTTGGACGATATTGATTTTTACTTTGAAAAAAAAATTCTGATTTACTTTGTAATCTTTGTTGCCTTAGAATTTTCTGATGATCGACTTTGCACTTGTATTCGATCTATCTCACTTGAATCATCCTCGAAACGTTAGAGAAACACACTCTCCTGTCCGAATGTAAAACAAAAACTCCTCCCATGCTGGCCCTTCAAGGTTATATGGCGTGGTCCAACCAGCGGTCGTCTTGGCATGGACTTCACAAAAACTGGTTGCAATCGTATTCGACTCTGTTTTCTGGTGGCAGTCGCACAGACTCCCAGAACATCACAATCAACGAGAATCTAAGTACTATCTACTTATATATTGTCCACATATCTTCTCTATCTAAGACCCTGGCAACACAATGCCTTTTTATTGTATTGGGTCATTAATATATTTTGTTCATTTAGCAATTATGTATGTGGGTTTATGCCTCTGTATATTATTAAGTACTATGCAGCATGTCTCGTATCCTCTGGTTACGTTTGTCTTCGACAAATTGTTCATGTGAGAATAAATGCGTATGTATGCCAATAAAACAGTTTCTTCACTTGTATCCTTTAGTTACATAGTGGAGACCGTGTTTGGATGGTAGGGTTTGAGTGACCCCTAAAAGGTAAGAGGTGACCTTAAAGCGGAAGTTGATAAATCACGTGACTTCCGGCCGTTTTTTTCTCTCTCTTTTTGTTTCTGTCTCTTTGTATCTTCCTCACTCTGGCTTTATGAATGGGCCAAGTTATCTACATTAATAAACCTTCTTATATAATAACATTATACGATTGAGATTTATCCCAATCCTATAAAGCAGATTGGTCGACGGCGATGACGAAAATATAAGCCACGCTAAAAACAAAAGCAACTTACCGAAATTACTAATCAAAACAAAAATGAATGTCATGTGACCTGCTCCCTACTACGTCCGTGCGCCCAAGCGTGATCAAATATAAAAGCAGACTGCGTCGACAAAATCTCTCTTTCTTTCCTTCAACGCTTAAAAGTAGGCCACGTTTCAAGACTCTCCTTGCCATTCTGGGACGCCTCGAATGACAACCATTCACCATTCAACTCGCACACACATGCTTACACACACACACACACACACACACACACAGACACACACAGACAAAGGCCTATACAACCTATCAATTCTCACTCACGTACACACAGTCGTACACCTACACACTTCGACAAAATCTCAACTCACGTGCGCGCACGCGCGCACACACACACACACACACACACATTCGTACAACTACACACCACGCATACACTCTTAAATTACAGGTATAAACATTTCATTACTTCAGCTAACGGAACTTTCAAATAAACAACTAATGTTTTGTAGTTTATATATATATATATATATATATATATATATATATATATATATATATATATATATATATATATAAACTACAAAACATTAGTTGTTTATATATATATATATATATATATATATAAATATTGTGTTCTTTAAATAATATTTCCTTTTTCCATTCTTTCTTCATTCAACTTTCATGCGTGTTTGTTTTTATCCGTTTTTCTGTTTTAAACATTTCTTATAACAATTCTAATATAAGCGTGGATCTTAGCATTTTCTCTAAGATACGGCATCTTAAGTCGGGGTTTGAACTTCAAGCTGAAGAGACGTGTGATGTTTCTATCTCCGCCGAACCAAAGACTTTATGTTCGCAAGACAAGTGGATGCAACACAGAACCCATTGGACAGGTGTACACGCGCTCACCGACTGAGCGTATTATGGTATTTCTTGTTACTTAAACCCGTTCATGGCTCCTTTCTGTTTTTTTTTTGTGAAGCGATGTATGAATAAAATCTATTTAAAATGTAGAAGAGCCTTTATAATCCTGTCGTGGAGAAGTTTACTATTTTGTGCACAAAATAAAAGTGCCCAGAATTGTTTGTGCGCACATGGCCCAGTGCATACATCCACCTGAATTAATAAAAACAAATAAATATATTTTGAATCAATCAGAGGTATAAATCAAAATTTCTTCGTAACTTCTAGAGTTAAAAACATTAGAAAATTCTGTTTTCATTTTTGTTATCAACCCTATTCCTTCATTATATGAAGAGTCGTTATGACTAATCAGTGGAAGTGAGAAGAGAAATGAGGAAGCAGTCTCTGCCAACGCATTACTTCTGTACTGTCTGTTAATCGAATTTCTTGTTAATTACCTTCGGTTCATATTATTTCTTCCGACCTTTTAAGGCTACAGCATTTTTGCTTACACTGCATAAATATAAATGCAAACTAATTTCAAATACTAGCTCCAAAATTTGACATGTAAATGGCTGTAGTACTTCTGAATTGATACCTTAAAACCCTCCTTTGGTTATAAAGAACGAACTCCCCAATCTCCTTCTTTTTTTACTTTTTGGGAATGAATTACTTACCGTTGTTCATTTTCTCTAAGACATCCTTTATTCTCGCAGCGATTTGCTTCCTGTGTAGACTTTCGTAGAATAAAGCTTCCTGTGTACACCTTCGTAGAATAAAGCTTCCTGTGTACACCTTTGTAGAATAAAGCTTCCTGTGTAGACCTTTGTAGAATAAAGCTTCCTGTGTAGACCTTTGTAGAATAAAGCTTCCTGTGTAGACCTTCGTAGAAAAAAAATTTCCTGTGTAGACCTTCGTAAAATAAAGCTTCCTGTGTAGACCTTCGTAGAATAAAGCTTCCTGTGTAGATCTTCGTAGAATAAAGCTTCCTCAAGTATACACTGACTTCTTTTCATTTATTACAAAGAAGTTACTAAACAAAAACTATTGTAATTTTCTCGTCACGCTTCAATTTCGTTTTCATTTTCCGCACAAAAATGAACAAATTTGAAAATAAAATGAAATAATTTACATAAATATAAATACTTTCGAAACTCCAATAGCTGAGCTCCTGGCAATGGTGTGTCAAATTCTGGAGTACGACTTAATTTGTATCTTAAATTTGCGTCGAAAATACCCCCAAAATGTAGAAATTATTTAACAAAAACTATCGTAATTTTCTCGTCACGCTTCAGTTCCGTTTTTATTTGGCGTACTTTGTAGAAATATAAATATCTTTTATAATCTAAGAGCCTACCTCCTGTGTCGATTGCTGTGCCAAACATTATTTACGACATGATATTTCTGACAGTTTAAGCCTTTAAATTTAAGAGGTTGTTTGATTGGTCTAATACATACGTATTAGACCAATCAAACAGCCTCTAAAATGTGTAATCCTCTCGGCTCTCTTGTACATAATTATTATCTAATACATAAAGTTATCGTGTCGAATCTTCCATGTAAGACCCAAATAGCAATGCATCCCTCAAATCGATAGCTAATTCCGACAAGTGACTTGCTTCCCCATCCATGCAGAATGTTCCCCACATCAAAAATGCTACTCGCTTAGCTTCCCCCGAAAATAATCACTCCGGCAAGGAAGAATCTTACAATGGAGACCATTTGAAATAATCACCTAAAAGTCTCAAAATGTAATTCTAATTTTAATTTAAAGGTAAAAAATATGAGTTTTTTTTCACTTACATTTCAAGCTTTTTTCATCTGTTCGTGACTTACACATTATCATATTCTTAAATTTAAAAGAAAATCTAAAATGACATTAATGACTTCCGGGCTACGCCATGTCGATACAGCTAGTATCTTTTACTAATGGAGATTTGGTATATGTCTGTCTGAAGCCAGAATGGTATTATTACTTTTATTACTATTGGAGATTTGGTATATGTCTGTCTGAAGCCAAAATGGTATTATTACTTTTATTACTAATGGAGATTTGGTATATGTCTGTTTGAAGCCAAAATGGTATTATTACTTTTATTACTAATGGAGATTTGGTATATGTCTGTCTGAAGCACAATTGTATTATTACTTTTATTACTAATGGAGATTTGGTATATGTCTGTCTGAAGCCAAAACTATACTATTGCTATCTTTTAATGCATAATACAGTTTACTATAATATTTCAGATTAATGTACGGTTTTTCAATGTCTAGAATCTGTTCTATCTTCACGACCTCATCTTTTTGGGGGGAAGGTAGTGTAATATCTGTTCTGTTGTTATGATACAATCCGCCCATGGATTAACGTATCCTTTTGGGAGATGCTGGTGTAGTATGTATTCTATTATCATGAGACCATCGTCCCAGGCATTACTACTTCATTTAGGTTGGGGGGGGTAGTGTTTGTTCGTCATGATACTATCCTCCCAGAGATTACCTCGTCCTTCATGATGCAATAAATGTTCATCTGTAAAATGCGACCAGAGGAAGTTATTAAACTAATAATATTGATGATATTCCGGAAATAACCAATCTTTATACAGCAATCACCAATCTTTATACAGTAATCACCAATCTTTATACAGCAATCACCAATCTTTATACAGCAATCACCAACTCTGAAAAAGTGCAATTGTTATCAACTTTTTATGAGAGGGGAGGCATTTATTTTATGCCGTGGGAGAAAACCAACTTTTGAGGAAAGAATAATGATGGTGAATTGAGATATTTGTAATAATTTTGTTATTTGGGGGAATTTTCACTGTGCATATATATATATATGTATATTTTTAACATAGTTCACCCCAAACAAGGCAGGCCGCCACTGTAGACGTAAGGGGCTACTGAAAAAAAAGAAAAGGGGAGAAGGTAGAGGGTCAAACTAAATTGGGATCTGCACAGCGAGATGTCTGTTTACATTAGTTTTAAATTGCTGCATGTCTGTACTGTCGGGGAAACAGGGGACAGGGAGGGAGTTCCAGAGGCCAGCAACTCGAGGGAAGAAGTTATTTGAATAGAAGGCTCTCCGACATCTGGAGATCTCCACAGTGAATGAATGAGATTTAGTTGATTGTCGAGTTAGTCTAGTGAATTTACGTCGAGGGGGCACCAGAGTAGCCAATTCATCGGAGCATAATCCATTGAAATATTTGTAAAACAAGCACAATGATGAAACATTGCGGCGATGGGACAGGGACTGGAGCTTGGTTGACAGTGAGGGACCTATTAGGTTGGCGATTCTTTTTTGCACCTTGTCAAGGAGGGAGATACTAGTAGATGGTGCACCAGCCCAGATGTGACAACAATACTCCATGCATGGGCGAATGGTGGCTTTGTAGAGATACAGGATAATGTCAGGTGTGAGGAGTTTACTAGCACGGTAGAGGGAGCCAACCTTCTTTGCGGCAGCCTTGACAATGTCTTCAATATATTTGTTCCAATTCATGTTACCTGTGAAGGTTAAGCCGAGGAGTTTGAATGATGAACTCTCAGGAAGGGTGTTATTTGCCATGACAATCGGTGGTTGGAAAGGTTCCTTGTAGTTATTGAAGGAAAGAAGCTTTGTCTTAGCGGCATTAAACGTTACCAACCATTTATGCCCCCAATCCACTACAGCCTGGAGGTCATTTTCTAAAGATTATATATATATATATATATATATATATATATATATATATATATATATATATATATATATATATATATATATATAAAATGTAAAACATAAATTTCTTAGATAAAATTAACAAGAGTGCTCAATTACCGGAATAAAAGTCCAACATATTTATTTAAATAAATATGGACCGGATATTATAAACGAACAATTGGTTTCATAATTATTTCTCTGATAGATTTTTCTGAATGTAATCAAAGACGACCGTCAATCCTCGGTGTTACTTTGTAAATTCTAGTCGAACACTAAGGTTCTTTGATTAGATTCATGAAAATGGCCGAGAGTGACGACTATGAAACCATGTGTTCGTTCATAATATTTAGTCTCTCTCATATATATATATATATATATATGTGCAGATTAGTCGTCCGAGGCTATAGCAATGCGATGTGGTTGCCGTAAGATGGAAAAGTTAAAAGAAATAAACGCAGGGAGAAAGTGAAAGATGAATTTCACTTTCTCCCTGCGTTTATTTCTTTTCACTTTTCCATCTTACGGCAACCACATCGCATTGCTATAGCCTCGGACGACTAATCTGCACTTACATTTACCAGCAATGCTTCAAGCAAACTACAATCTCCTTTTATATATATATATATATATATATATATATATATATATTAGTATGAGATGAAGGTTAAAGTTAAAAAGTCTACTTGGTGACGACTTCCAGTTTTGAAATCGGAAAATTGACAGGATGAGTTCCTATAATTTATGTGAAGATGAGTTCCAATAATTTATGTGAAGATGAGTTCCTATAATTTGTGTCAAGATGAGTTCAATAATTTATATGAAGATGAGTTCCTATAATTTATGTGAAGATGAGTTCCTATAATTTATGTGAAGATGAGTTCCTATAATTTGTGTCAAGATGAGTTCAATAATTTATATGAAGATGAGTTCCTATAATTTATGTGAAGATGAGTTCTTATAATTTATGTGAAGATGAGTTCCTATAATTTATGTGAAGATGAGATCCTATAATTTATGTGAAGATGAGTTCCTATAATTTGTGTCAAGATGAGTTCAATAATTTATATGAAGATGAGTTCCTATAATTTATGTGAAGATGAGTTCTTATAATTTATGTCAAGATGAGTTCCTATAATTTATGTGAAGATGAGTTCTTATAATTTATGTTAAGATGAGTTCCTATAATTTATGTGAAGATGAGTTCTTATAATTTATGTGAAGGTGAGTTCTTATAATTTATATGAAGATGAGTTCCTATAATTTATGTGAAGATGAGTTCTTATAATTTATGTTAAGATGAGTTCCTATAATTTATGTGAAGATGAGTTCTTATAATTTATGTTAAGATGAGTTCCTATAATTTATGTGAAGATGAGTTCCTATAATTTATGTGAAGATAAGTTCTTATAATTTATGTTAAGATGAGTTCTTATAATTTATGTGAAGATGAGTTCCTATAATTTATGTTAAGATGAGTTCCTATAATTTATGTGAAGATGAGTTCTTATAATTTATGTGAAGATGAGTTTTTATAATTTATGTTAAGATGAGTTCCTATAATTTATGTGAAGATGAGTTCCTATAATTTATGTTAAGATGAGTTCCTATAATTTATGTGAAGATGAGTTCTTATAATTTATGTGAAGATGAGTTCTTATAATTTATGTTAAGATGAGTTCCTATAATTTATATTAAGATGAGTTCCTATAATTTATGTGAAGATGAGTTCTTATAATTTATGTTAAGATGAGTTCCTATAATTTATGTTAAGAAGAGTTCTTATAATTTATGTTAAGATGAGTTCCTATAATTTATGTTAAGATGAGTTATTATAATGTATGTGAAGATGAGTTCTTATAATTTATGTGAAGATGAGTTCTTTTAATTTATTTTAAGATGAGTTCCTATAATTTATTTGACGATTAGTTCCTATTGGGCTTCCTAGATTATGTTATGCTGCAACGGACTCCTGAAGACAGCCCGACGGTGCAGCGACTGTAACGTTGTGAATATAAAACTGTAAACACAAAAACAATGAATAAAACAATAAATAAAACAATAAATAAAACGAAGACATTATTTCGAAAGCCAAAAATAACAATACCTCATTTTAAAAGAGTTCCAACAACAACAACAACAACAAATTAACAGAGCGTTTTATATCTACTTTCACCGAATAATTTTACTGCGGTCCAAAATTATTAAAAGGTATTTTTATGCAATATGGAATTACTTAAATATGGACCAATTAAAATCAAAGTAAAATAATAATTTTAAAAAACTTATTTACTGTCAAGAAAAGCGGATTCGTGTTAGCAAAATGGTCGGTGCGACGTTAGCTTTATATATACAAAGAAGAAATGTTTACTTCTCCTTGAATAATTGGCTGCAGTGTTGCGCATTCTCTTCTTTCAACGTTCGAGTTGGGGTTAGGATTAGGGTTAGGGTTAGGGTTAGGGTTAGGGTTAGGGTTCCAGGCTCTATAACCATAGATCCTTCCGAAACAAATTACGAGAAGTGTTTTCCTTGCTTTTGTTCCGTGTTAACTGCAATATAGGGTGTAGATCGCATAACAAAGTAGATTTAAGATACGTAGATAACCAGCCAAAGCGTCACGAAATCGTCTCCTGATCAGATCTTATTTCGACTCTCGTTCGTCAGAGGAGTGTCGCCAGAATATGGTGCACATAGAAAATTCTTATTGGAAGAAGATAATATTGGATTTTTTCAAATTTGAATTAACTTTCTTTACATTTTTAGAATCAGTTTTATTCATATCCACTTCTTTAACAATAGCAGAAAGAGGTTATGAACAAGTTTGAAGTTAAAAGTTTAGAAAAAGGACCCCCCCCCCATAGCTTGTGTGGCGAACGCGCGCGGCACATCTGCTCAGGTCGACGTTCTGAATCCAACTAACTGAAAAGCGCAAAAACAAACTGTACAAACAATTCAGCGGAAGTACGCCCCACGCAAAGCGTTCTGATTGGATAAGCGATCAATGACTTCGCGTGGGAACATAAACGTACACGAATAAAAATAGTCCGTCAACATTATAACTGCTGCAATTTTATTGGAGCCCTGCACTCTGTGCTCCTATTTACTTGCCTCCCCACGAGGGCAGTGTTAGACACAAGGTCGGTTTTTATTGTGGAGAAAATCCAGTACCTCCAAAAGGGGCACTCTGGATTGGAACAAAAGTAAAAACTAACTCAGTCTAGAAAGATTTCTCCTGCACTGATCGAGAACAAAAAAGATGAAGTGTAGTATCAGAACAGATACTACACTTTGCTCCTCGCGAAAAGGCCAAGGATAATGTTCTACTGTTTTTAGGTGATTGGGAAGAGGAAGGAAAGGACGTCGTGGCCTGAGAAATAATTTACACCGAGTTCAAATTCCATGGAATCGTCTATGCCAAAATTTAGATGCATGAAAAAGAGACAATAAAGTTCGCCAAAATAGGGAGCGTTTTGTGCTGCCGTAGTCTGATATAGAGTCAGGCAAGATGGCGACACCCGTAATGAGAATCATGTAATAAGTAACATTTTAAATGTAATAAAAAACACAAAAGTTTTTTTTTATCGAAATGTACCTAGATTTTAAGAGTGTATTAATATTGGAGTACCCACCCCTAAAATTAGAACATTCATGGGGAAGTGGTTGTAAAGAAGCACCAAGTAATTATAAGACATGAACTTATCTACTATCTATATCTATAAAGTTATCTTGTCGGATTTTCAAAGTCATACACCTTTAAGCTGACAAACGAAACTTTGTTTCTGGTTAGCCAATTTCTATTTGTTATTGTTGTACAATGTTATTGGCAATATAATAACATACTTCAATGCAATTTTTTTAATAGCTTAGTTCGGCCCAGACAATTTGGATTATTTACGTTAGAAGAATATCTCATATAACCCTCCGACAATAGGGCTCATGGAATAAAATAGTTCGGTCGAGTTGGTGACTTGTGAAAACAGTGGCCGTTTCCACGATCACAAATCGATCTGATTTTTAATTAATCACCGACATCAATTAAAATCAGCAAGGGGAATAATATATTTTAATTGAACAATATTAAAAAGAGTTGTCTCCCTTACAACTAAATTTTTATTTCTTTTTTTGTATAAGTCTATAAATGGCATTAAATAATTTAGTTGGTTAAAATTTTGGACAGATCTAAAGAGAAAACAGGGTTGAGAGATTGCAGTCGTTGTTAATTTGATTTAACCGCTTCATGAATATTTTTTTACAGAAATTCTATGTGCCTGATTTAACTTGTTCTTGAACCACGTGTTTTCAAGTTGAGCTGACTTTTTCTTGAACCACGTGCCTTCAAGTTGAGCTGACTTTTTCTTGAACCACGTGCCTTCAAGTTTAGCTGACTTGTTCTTGAATAATGCGCCTTCAAGTTGAGCTGAATTGCTCTTGAACCACGTGCCTTCAAGTTGAGCTGACTTGTTCTTGAACAACGCGCCTTCAAGTTGAGCTGACTTGTTGTTGAACCACGTACCTTCAAGTTGAGCTGACTTGTTCTTGAAACACGCGCCTTCAAGTTGAGCTGAGTTGTTCTTGAACCACGTGCCTTCAAGTTGAGCTGACTTCAGAAAAGGCCCGTAACGACTAATAATGGAGGCAAAACGTATTCCTCGATGTCATTGATTCTCACAAAATTTATGATAAGTTATGACAACTTTTTTTGTAGAACAACAATATGCACGAAAGGGTTAATAATAAATTGATAACACGTATGAAATCGGTTAGGGTTAAACTCAGGTAAAAATAAACTAAACTGAATAAAACTGCAATGTTAAAGATACTTTCTCAACGTTCGATAGACATTAAAACAAGAAAAATATTTTGACGTGTAATATTTATTTTAAAACTGGCAAGTTTTAAATAGATTCAACGTTCGGAAGGAAGTTCAGCGATTCGGAGAGAGATAACAGAAAGGGGTTCCTGTAGGAGAGAGGTAAAACAAACGGACTACTAGAGAGAAATCGGTGACATTAACATCTCTCTTTTTCGGGTGCACATAGAAATGTTCATTTCGTTTGGTCTCAGTTTCTTTCATGGCAGATTTAAACATGGACCCTAAAATGCAACTTCAATATGTAAAATGTGCTAAAAAGATCTACTCGGGAGACAACTTTGACTATTATAGCATATTGAATGTCCTTATCTAGGCGTCGGCTGATCCGAGTGTTGGATATTTTAGAGGAAGTGAAGTGCGTTGAAGAACAGACAGCCGATTCTAAGGATGACTATTTTTTATGGAAATCGCACGAGACAAGGCATGAAGCCACTTGATATAAGGAGCTAAAAAAAATACCACTTCAAGGTCAAAACCTAGCCAACGATAAGTGTTAGATGGATAGATTCTGACCAAAAAAACCCACAATTTTTCCCCCTTTGTCAGAAACATTGCTCATGAAATGCGAGGACTAAATGACAAAATAAGACTATTATGTCAGGAGATACACCCTATAACTACTCGTATGAATAAAACACCAGGAGACATCAGAAATTACGCGAGGCATACCGTGCCCTGTTTATAAACATAGCCAGTGAAGGCAAACGCCAGAACACGAAAAGCGACGGACGAGTCCAGTATGCGCAGCCAGTCTCTGACACTAACTTCAGCTATGCGCTCTTTATGTTCAGCTACGAGATTGTAAAATATATACGAAGTAAATTCATATATATATATATATATATATATATATATATATATATATATATATATATAAGTATAAATTTTTATTTATACAAACATATATATATATATATATATATATATATATATATATATATATTAGTACTTCATGTATCCACATAAAATATTATAAGGAGATATAATTTTTTATGTATCAGTTTTCAGTATTTACTTCAACAGTGCTCGATACGTAAGTAGAGCTAGGTAGTAAGCAATGAAAATATATATGGCAATCAAGCTACACAGAGGCCCCCAGGGATGAAACACGGGAGCCTCTGTGTAGCTTGATTGCCATATATATTTTCATTGCTTACTATATATATATATATATATATATATATATATATATATATATATATATATATGATGGAGTCTCCCGTCGATTTGGACGTAGGAGTGCCCCACGAGGGGCTGCCCGCGCGTGAAATTGTAATAGCAAGGGTTGCGCAATCCCCCAACAACCGCTCTCCTGAGTCGGCATTGCTTGATTCCAATGGCAAATAGTAATACAAGACGACTGGAAACAATGCCGAGATAAGCAGAGAGTATATACAGCACCTGGTATTCCCAAATGGTCACCCATTTAGTACTGGCCAGGCTCAACTTCTGTGATCTAACGGGAACACGTATGTGCCGTATATATATATATGTATGTATGTATGTATGTATGTATGTATGCATGTATGTATCTATATGTGTATATATATGTGTGTATATATATACATATATATGTGTATATATGTGTATATTTATGTATATATATACATTTATATATGTATATATGTATATATGTATATATATATGTATATATATATGTATATATATGCATATGTATATATATATGTATATATATGTATATATATGTATATGTATATGTATATATATGTATATATATATGTATATATATGTATATATATGTATATATATGTATGTATATATATATATGTATATATATGTATATATATATATATATATATGTATATATATGTATATATATGTATATGTATATATATGTATATATATGTATATATATATATATATATGTATATATATATATATGTGTTAGTTTCTATTTATAAGAAATTTGGATTAGAGTGAAAAGATGACACGTATTCGTGGTTCGAATCATGCGACCAGCCGAAAGGTTATCTCCACACTGATAATGCTATAAAGATGAAACATATGTGTCTGTTGATAATAATTAAAAATATTTATTATTTAACAATTATATATATATATAGCACTTAATAGAATTAGATGTTATTAATAAACCATAATCATGGTTTCACGCCTTTTGCGATCTTCAGATGATCCAACAGATGGATTTGGATGCAAATGCATCTGTTTTTGTTCTTATCACCTAACAGAGATTAATTTCTTTGCCGATTAGTTTATTCCAGCCAATATTGTCATGTCTCTTCTAAAAAGAACTTATTTTATTAATTTATTTATTTTCATCATAATTATTATTATATTTATTATTATGATTATAATTATTATTATATTTATTATTATAATTATAATTATTATAATAATTATTATTAGTAGTATATTGTGATCTTGTCGTTATTTATTTATTATGTCAACCTAAATCTCCGGAAATTGCTAATTTACTTTTGTGGTCAAACTGAGATAACTTATATATATATATATATATATATATATATATATATATATATATATATATATATATATATATATATATATATATATATATGAGAGAGAGAGAGAGAGAGAGAGAGAGAGAGAGAGAGAGAGAGAGAGAGCATATATAATAAATTAGTTGACAGGAACCAATAAAATGTTCGATCATAGGTAATACAAGAATTAATATAAAGTATTTCATTTCAAAACTATACATTACATGTTTGTTGGGTGTACCCAGATTTCATCGTTTCGTACAAAAAAGTAGAGACTGTGAATTACTGTTTTCACTGTTTTTTCTTCATTTTTCTAGGAGTTTTCGACTGCTGAAAGGTGCTGATTATTAAAACGGACTATAACAAGATGGTTTCTACCTCAAAGACTGTTTGTCCACAACGATGACACCCCGGTACACTAAACAGACACTGTAATGTATAGTTTTTTTTTTAATAATAATAATAATAATAATAATAATAATATATATATATATATATATATATATATATATATATATATATATATATATATATATATATATATATATATATATATAATGAAGCTAACATGAATCCGCTTTTCATATTTAGTTTGAAGTCCTGTTTTGAAGTTCCGTACCCATCAAGATTTATTCGAATATTCAATTGTAAAATTCTTGTTGTGCGTGTGGGTGTGTGTGTGGTTTGTTTTAATATTGTCTTTGTTTTGTTTCCAATTTTCTTTCTCTAAAAAAAGCAGACTTTAGGATCCTATGGGCTCGGCATCTTTTGGGATCTGGAATTCCTCATCGATGGTTATTTCAGACGAACATTGTTCATCTTCGCTGTTGGATGCATCGTCGTCCGCAGTCCCAGGGGTCCCCATCTCGTCCATGTCGATCGAGGCCAGGCTTTCCGATTGCAGAACATCCCGTATACTGTCCAGAACTGTAGGGTGGGGCTTGTGGAGACCGCGGATTGGGGCAAAACTTTTTTCAGAGTAAGGCTCGACAAAATTTTTCACGTAAGATGGACAACCACGGGGGTCGTGAGAGTCTTCAGTTTCCGGCCCGGTCCAGAACGTCCTTTGTGAAACCGGAAACGGCTTTTGTTTATTAAGCTTGATCTCCTCTAGCAGCCATTTTGTGAGCTCGTCGGAGAAGTATTTCGAGAAGGTGTTCTGAATTTTGCTCCTAGAGCGAAGAAGAAGCATCTTAGCCACAGTTGTTGGATGTAAAAAGGCTTTAATTGCTCTCCATACACCCTGGAAGACAGGACTGTGGTTCAGACAGATCACCATCCCCAGACGTTCTGGATAATGATTGGACATCACCTGCGTAACTCCATAGCCAAGGCGAGGGTTGCACAACGGAAGGCTTAAACCTAGAAAAGAAAATTTAAAAAAACAAACAATGAAAACTAGAAATCATTTCTTTGTTATAATGGACGGGGGTAGTGTTCTTTTTATTATCTTGGCGGGGCAAAATACATAAATAAGACAAACGCTTATGTCAAAAAGAAGAATAAGGGTATCTTACAGTAATACAATGTCGCCAGTGAAACCTCTGCTCCTTGACGGTCTTTTGGCTAAGATCAAAGTGTAGTATCTGTTCCGATGGATACTGCACCCCATAGACTGGTATTGTCTTGGCCTTCGGGGCTTAATTTACGCCAGTCTATGGGTCTGTCCTGAGCATTTCTAGGAGGTCCACCATCCTAGGCTTCGCCTCCCCTCTTTGGGGAGGAGTAAGTTTATTGCTTACTGCCTGAGGCGCCCCTACCGGGGAATGCCGACGGGGCTGCATAGGCAATTTTTAAACCCCACTTTCCCGACCCGACCTTGGGTCACATCTTACTTGTGGGAGTAAGATAAAAACTGGCCTTGTGCCTAACTCCTGGAGAGGAGTAAATCAATACTCCACTAAATGCGGGACGATGGGGCAAAAGGCCAGACAGTAGGAATAGTAAGCCAGCTCACATGAAGTTGTGCACTCTGGACCCTTAAAGATTACCTAGGCATCCTCGTCGACATTACCTGGTGGTAATCAGAAATTAACTAACTCCCCCCTAAAGCGGAAAGGCAAGACCTGAGAGGGTGGACCTGCTAAATAACGAAATACCACAGTCCGACAGATGAAAGGCTACCGCAATATCATAGTCTCTGTCGGGCTGATTGTGGGGGACAGATCCTCGACTGGTATGCATACCGTCTGAAGTAGCGTTGCCACTCAGCTTCCTGAGTGGATTACAGTCAATTACCTATCGGAAGAGTCCAGAGTAAATAAAGATGATACCACAACACTTTTCCTTATCGGTCTTTCGCTGTAATTGCAGATTGGTAGCTCGGACCGGGCTTTTCATACAGCACCTGGTATTCACAAATTTTCACTCATCTTGGCCAGGTTGAACGTCGCTTAACACTTGTGATCTTACGGGAACCGGTGTGTCAATGTGATTATAACCGAATGAAATTGATTTTTAAAAAAAGCTTCCCAGATTTTCAAATAAAAAACGAAAAACAGTTCACTGATAATTTCCCTATAAGCTCCAAGTTAAAAAAAAATGAAAAAATATAAAAATACTGATAATGTTGTGTTTCAACCTTGTGTCATACATGCAGAAAACAAAGTTGCCGTCATTATTGCAAAAACAAATCAAAGTTCTCAATTATTATCCATACCTTGTCAGCTGCTTGTTCTTGTACGTGCCGCCGAGTGATCTTTCAAGACTGAGAGCTTTAAGCCTGAAATAAAAGCTCCTTATTTACACTTTCAAAAAGGACTAAGTCGACCCAAGACTGGTGGAAGACAGAAGAGGTTTACTCAACTTGATCTTTGTTCAAAATCACTAACCAGTGGGGGAGTGGGACAGAGATAGATCAGTAATCACTGTTTAATCACAAGGAACTAACACATCTCTCTCTCTCTCTCTCTCTCTCTCTCTCTCTCTCATGTTATATTTTTTTCCATTAATTCCCACAATTTACTAATCTTAACCTCAGGTTCAGCAAGTTGAACCCGACTGAATTTTCATTTCCTATTATTCTCAACTAACCAATTGTTATACTAGTGGGATTACTCTAACAATAATATATTATTACTATTTATTATCTACCCTTTTAATTATCCACTTAATTGAAACCCCCGAAAAACAAATTGCACTGAAGTTAAATATTTTATTTACATTTTCTTTGGTATAATATATATATTCCAATGACCAAATGAAAAATCAATCCATTATCATAATTTTTATTTATTAATTTTTCTCAATTTTATTCATTTTTCGACTTCGATGAATACCTGCATTTTTTTCTTTCATCTTACAAACAAAATTCATATTTATTTTTTTCCAATTTTTCCAAATCTTACGCGCGTTTCACAGCTTAGTCGAGAAATATATAGTTTTTATTTTAACATCGCTAATCATTTTCTTGCTGTGAAACGCGATTAAGATATGGAAAAAATTTAAAATCTGGAAAAAACAAAAATTTTATTCGAAGAAAAAAATACAGGTATTTGTCAAAGTTGGAAAATTAAGAAATTGAGAAAATGAATAAATAAAAATTATGGTAATGCATTGATTTTTCCTTTGGTCAGTGGAATATAACTAAAAACTATGTATGCTCTGAAGCTTGTAGCACAACCTCGTTGAGCTTGCAATTTGAAACAATTTCGGGGATTATATAGAGTGTAAACCTAAATAAATATTAAAACACACACACACATAATATATATATATATATATATATATATATATATATATATATATATATATATATATATATATATATATATATATTCGACACAAACAAAACATATTGCCACTATGATGTAAGGTGTTACTGTGATTAGGGGCCCAGATATATAGGGGTTATCCTAAGTGGGGAGTTGTGCAGCAAGACTTTTTTTCACATTACATTAACATTTTTGCATGTTGATACAGTCGGGGAAACAGGGAGCAGGGGGGAAATCCCATAGACAAGCGGTTCGAGGGACGAAACTATTAGAGTAGAATGTTTTCCGGCATCGAGGAATCTCTACAGTGAAGGGGTGGGATTTTTCTACTAGTCGGGTTGGGGGTATCAACTTTGAGAGGTGTACAAGTGCAGTAAGTTCGTCGTAGCACATTCCGTGGAAGTAATTGTAAAAGAAGCACAGGAATGCAACACTGCGGTGATGTGACAGGGGCTGGAGCCTGGCAGACAGTGGGGAACTATTATATTAGAGACTCTTTTTATCGAGACGCGCAATAGAATCCCGTCCATGCTGTGGCTCAACTATCCACAGCTAATCTAACCAAGCAAACGGCGTGTAGGTAACTGATGATGATTATATATATATATATATATATATATATATATATATATATATATATATATATATATATATATATATATATATATATATATATATATATATATTAGTTTGCTCCATCCGCATAAGTAGCCTAGGAGAGCCCGGAAGTAAACCACAGCCGAACCAGTGTTAGCCCAATTAACAAAATAGAAACGGAGTTGTTAACGAGGTAACGCTGAGCTATTTTGTTAAACCGTATAAGCTGCCGCAACTGGACTTCACAATAAAGGACCCATAAATCTATCTAGAATAATAGTGGAAGAATCTAGTTGTTAGTCATACGATTCGAAAAATCCCCGTTTTCCACAAATGGCTGGCCTCGTTTTCGGTCTAAACAAATAATATGCGAAATGGATATTATTTTTGTATGGTGACGTCTGGGACAGAATCAAGAGCTTTATGGGTCCGTTTAGATGTGCAGAACAGAGGTCTGAAGGATTACCCCGAGCAAAAAAATGAAGAGAGGCATCGCAGACATTAGGAAGTGACTCTGGCGCATCCATTATGGCGAGGAGCAAAGTGTAGTATCTGTTCTGATACTACACTTCATCTGTTCGTCCGCGGTCAGGATTTTGCTCATAGAGCGAACGAGGAAGCATCGTTTCTTGAGAGAGAGGGGGGGAGGGGAGGGGGAGAGCCATGCATACAGATAGAGACAGAGGTCAAAGAAACATGCTTGGAACAAAGTGTAGTATCTGTTCTGAAGTTACACTTAGTCTATTCTCGGGCAGTGAAGGTGAGGCAATTTTCATTTTTCTTCCGATTCAGAGTGCCCCTTTTTGGGGAGATGGATTCCCCCCACATTAGAAACCGACCATGTGTCTTACTCTGCCCTCGTAGGGATGCAAGCAAACAGCGACTCTGCCCCATCCATCCTTCGTGACTTCCATTTTGATTGCCTATTACTGGCAACAGATTTTTATGACAGCAATGCATCTCCTCGAGGCACCATTAACGAAATAAAATTGACAGAAAGTGACGGATTTAGATTAACGACGAAAAGAAAAACGGAGAAGACATTTCACCAACGTTCATGGCGTGATCAACAGAACCAACTAATTCTGCAAAATGTCTATGAGAAAAGATCGAAAATGCGGAATGTATTGATTATCGGATTAACAAAACGAAATGGCAGAGAGCAAATGAAACAAAATCAAACAAGGACGGATATTATTAAGATGCGTCCATTAAATATAAGCAATGAAACATATAGATGCGTCCACTAAATATAAGCAATGAAACATATAGATGCGTCCATTAAATATAAGCAATGAAACATATAGATGCGTCCATTAAATATAAGCAATGAAACATATAGATGCGTCCATTAAATATAAGCAATGCAAATATAGAAACGAATCTTAGTATTAATTAAAATGCTAACAATCTTATAGAGACTTTGTCTTAGCATAGACTGTAAGATAAACTTCTATAATCTTTTGTAACAACAAAACGGACGTCAAATGAAAGGAAAACAAAGCCTTTTTATAAACAACAACGATATGAATTTATTTAAGTGACCTACACCGTTGGGTGTAGGTTACTGAAAGTTAAGACAGTGTCACAGTGAATGAAGTAATAAAATAAGAAAATTCGTCTGCCAAAAGTATTTTTTTTAGAGCGGTATATCTTCAAGTGAAGATAGCCTCGCTCGGCTGTCCAGTTAATGGAGGCAGGAGAGAAGAGGTTTTCATTGGTGCCAGGAAACTCTCTGAGTCTGCTGTCTAAATTCCAAGTAGTCTGGAAGTAGTCCCCCAAAGGTTAGTTAAAATTAATACGCCAAGGAGTCTGATTGGTTCTTGTGTGACCAAATCATCTCGCAGGGGCTGCTCCCCGCCAGAAGAAAGAAACGTTAATATTTATGACTACTACCAGCTCAATAGGTGTCCAAACGCACACGCACACACACACACACACACACACACACACACACACACACACACACACACACACACACACACACACACACTCTCTCTCTCTCTCTCTCTCTCTCTCTCTCTCTCTAACAGCCTGACCGACAGAGCCTCTTATCAAGATATTTTGTCGCATCTAAAATAAGATGCGTCCCTTCAATCTGCGTGTTTGGCGGTGAAAATACTAATTAAACTTAACACTCTTAGCGCGGTTGTCGCAAAAGTCTAGCATCTCTAATAGCAGACGATACTACATGCAAACGTGGTTTATTTGCAAAATAAGACACAACAGGACAGATCTACACAATACATTTAGCAATTGATTAATATCTGCATAAGAAAATGACAATTTTTCATGAGCGGATGGCCAAGTTCATTTTAAATTCAAGATGGCCACCATCATAATATGCAAATTAGTCACATTTTACAATTTATTTTGATAGTCCAACTTATATGCTACAAATGTCATATACATTGTTTGGGCATACACTGGAATGTTAAGCTTACACAAGCATTTTAAAAAAAGGTGCAAAAAATAATTTTTCTACAAAACAAATTCAGCGCTCAGACGGTTTAGATGACAAACAAACGTACAGACCGACAGATTGACGAACGAAGCCTCTTGTAAAAATACTTTGGCGCATCTAAAATAACGTTTACAGTGGATTTTCTGCATCTTTTCCGTTTTTCATTTCTTTTGTATCGAAGAAGGAGTGTCATTTTTTGTAGGAGGGAGGGGACAGGTGTTTAATAGATATGTATCCTGTCGGCCAGTATTTCCCAACTTGTTTACCTTCGCGGAAACCTTCCAATAATAGTGATGTCCAAAGAAACCCCTACATAAGAAAATAGTTTAGTTATTTATTTCTCCTTCGTAATGCAAGCAATATTTTTCTTTTTATAACCGTTTTAAGTAAAATAAATTGTCTTTCTCAAATTTATTGAAATTTTGAAAAAAAAATCAACTTATTTTTCTGGCAACTAGTTCACACACATAATAACTGGATCATTTTTGCCAGTTTATTCACAATTGAAAAATAAGAGGCAATATCAATGAAAATAATACGAACAAAAATATATTTGCCAAGAATGAAATGTGTTTCTTCAATGCGACAATTGCGCTCGTCTTTTTGAACACAAATGCCAAATTCGAGGTTGAGTCTTTGATAAGCACGCACGCATTTCTTCTTCTAGTCAAAAGAGACGGTTTATTCCCTTGCTCTTTATACTTGTCGCATTTGTAGGAAGTCGAAAACTGAAGGGAAATATTTATTGTTTTTATGCGAATGGCAGGATAACCGTGGTTGAGAAACCCTGCTCTATGCCTTGTTTGGTAGGAAGAAAAATCGGGTACCGTTCTTGATTATGAGAACAAAGTTCTTCATTACAATTGAAATCAGTTTTATTCATACACTTTCAGGGGCTTAAAAGAGTTACGTAGACAAAAATAAGAAAACATGTTGAGTCGGTGGAGGCGCGCACATCTGATACATGGGTTGAGTCGGTGGAGGCGCGCACATCTAAAACATGGGTTGAGTCGGTTGACGGGCGCACATCTGAAACATGGGTTGAGTCGGTTGACGGGCGCACATCTGATACATGGGTTGAGTCGGTGGAGACGCGCACATCTGAAACATGGGTTGAGTCGGTTGACGCGCGCACATCTGATACATGGGTTGAGTCGGTGGAGGCGCGCACATCTGAAACATGGGTTGAGTCGGTTGACGCTCGCACATCTGATACATGGGTTGAGTCGGTGGAGACGCGCACATCTGGAACATGGGTTGAGTCGGTTGACGGGCGCACATCTGATACATGGGTTGAGTCGGTGGAGACGCGCACATCTGAAACATGGGTTGAGTCGGTTGACGCGCGCACATCTGAAACATGGGTTGAGTCGGTGGAGGCGCGCACATCTGAAACATGGGTTGAGTCGGTTGACGCGCGCACATCTGATACATGGGTTGAGTCGGTGGAGACGCGCACATCTGAAACATGGGTTGAGTCGGTTGACGCGCGCACATCTAAAACATGGGTTGAGTCGGTGGAGGCGCGCACATCTGAAACATGGGTTGAGTCGGTTGACGCGCGCACATCTGATACATGGGTTGAGTCAGTTGACGGGCGCACATCTGAAACATGGGTTGAGTCTGGGTCACTCGTCAGCTTCAGCCTAGTCTTGGCTTGCACAGTTTGTCTTGCACAGTCTTTCTGTGAAAGTCAGAGACGCCATTCTTCCTATGTCGAGGATTTGTTCTCGACAATCAGTCCAACGGAAGCGGGCCATTATGACAAATGGTGGTCTTTCATCTGTCGGGCTGAGGTATGGTTCTGAGTAGTTTTAGGAGGTCAACCCTCCCAGGCCCTGCCTCCCCTCTTTGTGGTGCAGTTAGTTTATTGCTAACAGCCTGAAGCGCCCCGACCGAGGCTGCCCAAGCAATTTTTGCGGGGGCAAGAGTGCGCTACTTCTAGTGCGCTGGACCACCAAATCTCACCTTTTGACCTTGTGTCACACTTCCTGTGGTGGGACGACAAGAACATGGTCCCTTTGACACCTCAACGTGACTTTCAAAGTGTAGGAACAATAGAATGGAAGGGTTCAGCAGACGTGCATTCCACACAAAATTGTTCTGATTGGACAATGTATTAATAACTCCGCAAGTGTGGCTAAACTCACGCAAAAAATCGATTGTATAACTGCTACACCCTCCCTTTCGTTGTTGCTAATTCTTAAATGCCAATGAAAATGTGACGCATTTACGGCCTTCATCCAAGGAATCCATTTTCCGCTTAACCTTCAGATATTAATTTTCCGATTAACCTTGAGATATTAATAGAGTGATTGATAGAGGTTTTGTCAAAGAGTTTTGTGAAACCTCTAGACTCTTGGTTTGGTCATTTTAAGGGTTAAGTTACGCAAAGACCCAGGAACGAACAAGGGAATTTAATATCTTCTGACACTAACCCTAACCCTGACCCTGACCCTGACATGGAACAAGAACAGGAACTAATGGAAGACAATCCAGTATCACCGATAGCATGGAACAAAAGAATACGAGAAACAATCGCCAGAAGGAAGAACCTTCAGGAGGAGGTGAACATTAAGATCACCGATAGTATAAAACACGAGAAGACGAGAGACGTTAACACGAATATAGGTCCAAGGACCTTCTAGGTATTTGCTTTCGTCCCACTGTTGCAAGATATGACACAAAGCAAGAAGGTTGGGAGCGCCACCTCTCCAGAGCTGGCACTTTGAGTAGGTACAAAAATACCGATGAAGGTACACGTCGGCATTCTTCGGTAAGGGAGTGTCAGGGAATCGTCAATAAAGAGAGTAAGTAATGTCTGGGAGAGTGCGCCTCTTAGGAACGATCTGGACCATACTTCATCTCGACAAAAAAGAGTCCGATTCCGTCATGGTAGTCCATAGGTTGTTGAATTGATTGCTGAAAACGGGCCCTCGGCTTGATATGTAATACAGTCGCGGGGGCAACTTTCGCTAAATTTCGCCCGGTATGTATTACGTTAACCACACTCAACTACCGTCAGTGATTGGTTAGCAAAACAACTCATTTTAATAGCCAATGACGCGATTCATTTGTACAGACAGCGACGAGGATTACTTGATTATTTGTTCACACCAAGCATTCTCGGATTCGCTTTGGGAAAAACACTCTTCTTTTACCACCACACGCAGAACACCTTCGTTCGACAAGGACAGTCGTCTCGCTCGGAAGCAGTGGACCATTAATTTTGTCTCTCAACGTCGCTATTTTTTGTTTGTGATCAATTGCTAAAAAGAATCATAACTTAATAGAACAAGTGAAGATAGAACAGAAGAAATGACCAACTGCAAAGCCAGCAATCCTATTTCTGCTGGCTTTTAAAGGGAACAGGTTAATCATCACACCGTATACAACGTCACCCTAACGTTCTACGCCTCCCCTAAACAAGACATACACACGTATTTTCAATCTGGCTTTGAATAGATTTATTGAAATCATAGTTACCTGTGCAGTCAATAATGAACACCCACGTTGTGACCCCGGGCTTCATCGTAAGTTTAGCATTTTCGATCAAGTAAGTCACGTGCCTGATGGAGTCCTCGACAGTGATCTTTCGCGCCGTGGTCTGGGTAAAACTGGAATAAATAACTGGTCGCCCCAATTCATCAAAGCCGACCTGTCTCTGAAATAAAATTAAAAAGCAGACAATAAAAATAATTTCTATAATATACAGGGTGTTCGAAACCAATTTGATAATTTAAAAAATATCATTTCATTTCAGAACCATTTGAAATATTTAATAATAGTAAAGTGCAATGGATAGCTGTTTCTCTGCAGTGTTGGTGGGTTTGAGAGCTGGAAACCATGGATAAATTAGGATAAAGAATGAAGTACGTCATGAGGATTTGCGCCGGATTAAAGTATTTGGAAACTTTCAGTGTCGCAACTCAACTGGAGAATTGAACACCTTGAACACCTTGGAGGCCTATAAAGTGGAGAATTGAACACCTTGAACACCTTGGAGGCCTGTAAAGTGGAGAATTGAACACCTTGAACACCTTGGAGGTCTATAAAGTGGAGAATTGAACACCTTGAACACCTTGGAGGCCTATAAAGTGGAGAATTGAACACCTTGAACACCTTGGAGGCCTGTAAAGTGGAGAATTGAACACCTTGAACACCTTGGAGGCCTGTAAAGTGGAGAATTGCAAGAAAGATCATAGCTAGCATTCTGATCGTGTCAGCACAACGAAATTGGTCGAGGCAAGAAAAAAGGTGCAGCAAGATCCAAGAAATACAATGCTAACCTTGGCGAGATAAATAGGTGTCGGACGATGAAGAAAGCGCTGAACGAAGATCATCGCTATTTCCTCATACAAGAGTCGCAAACACAAACTAATCACCATAAGGGGCCAAGAGAACATCTTTACTAAAGCCAAAAAAAACCCTGACAAGATCAAACAACCAGTCAAGCCGGAGATGTTCTGTGCCCAAATGCACAGTCCATATGGCTGGAGTTCCAATCCTATAGTTCGCACAAAGTTCCGCGCGCCACGAAGACCAAGTTTCCTTAAGCTATGATGATCCTTCGGTGTGTTTCAAGCGAAGGCTACGTCATTCTGCCCCACGTATTCGAAAAAGGACTCAGACTCAATTCAGGTGGATATACTGAGTGGCAACCACTGTTGTTAAGTGCTGTGTGAAAATGGTTGCTGTCAGAAGGCTATACGTGTAGCAGAAGGATTCAGCTCTATGTCATACTTCCGGGAACATTTAGAAGTGACTATTTGAAAACTTCCAATACTTCACCAATCAAAACATTTCGTCCCTCAACTCGTCTGATTGAAACCCCATGGGCGATTATGTGTGCGGCGCAGTTGAGAAAGACGCCAATCGTACCGCCTGCAACAGTAAAAACGCGTTGATGGTTAGGATCAAAATCGTGTTCATGCGTCTCTCGAAATACGCCGGGAATGCCGCATGCTCTGGATTCAGGACGGCTTCTTCGAGTTAGCTATATTCTGCAAAAGATCCTCTAAGAAAGACACTTTGAAATTAGAGAATACATCAATTATTGGCCAAGATATGACGTTTTTGTCTATCCTTTTCAATATGTGTACAAATTTATCTCGAACACCCCGTACTATATATATAAATATATATATATATATATATATATATATATATATATATATATATATATATATATATATATATATATACGACCTTAGGCCAGAAAAAATATTCCAAATACGTGACGAGGTTGGAACCCTTACCCCTTCCACATACTTAGCCCACTACCGGAAACATCTCTGGGAGTCTTCTATTGGAATGGTGTTACGTTCAGTATGTGTTTGGAGAAGATGCGATGTGTAACACAAATTAAAGAGTGGTTCAACCGATTAAAAAATGGCCGAGAGTGTGTGAAAAAAGAGATAATGCGGAACGCGACGGCGGAGAAGAATACCATTTCGAAAGAAACTTCCAGGGGTGTTTCCGGTAGTGGATGGATCGGTAGGCTAAGTGTGTGCAAGCACAAGGGATCTACTTTGAAAGGAATTAAGGTCCCAAACCCGTAGCGTATTTGAAATATTGGTTGGTCTAAGGTCGGATACATTTTAGACACATTTATTTATGTTTATTTATGTTTATGTTTGTTTGTCTTAAGGTCGGATACGTTAAGACGTCACTTTATATATATATATATATATATATATATATATATATATATATATATATATATATATATATATATGTGTGTGTGTGTGTGTGTGTTTGTATGTGTGTGTAATTGTGTGTATATATATATCACGTGAAAATTGAAAATTATAGATATAAAAATAAGAATAAAATGATAATATGGGGTTTATTGTTGGGTGCGAGAGTCCCCATTCATTCCTGGGCAACGCTGTGTTCCTGCTAGTGCCAAATACAATTAAAAATTGACTGGGCAGTCACCTCGGCATTCTCCGGTAGGGGCACCGCAGATAGTTAGAAATTGACCAACTCCTTACCAAAGAGGGAAGGCAAGATCTAAAGAGATGGGACCTCCCAGGGCTACACAGGTCTAATACCACAGGACGACAGATAAAAGGTCACCGAAATGGTTCAGTCTCTGTCGAACTGATTGTCGAGGACGGATCCTCGATTGGTATATACTGTGTCGCTACTTAACTACTTTAACACTCGTATTTCCCATCTGGCCTCACGGATATTTGCGCTATTTTTTGAAGGCCGAGCAGTATATCTAGTATATATTTTGTTCCTGTGTTCTGAAACGAATGATAATAATACATTGGAATATTTGCTATTAATTGATAGCTCGTTGAATTACGACAGATATAAGATAACGAAAGAAAAACGGTGGATAGAATAGAACTGACCATTGAATGAAATCCAGGCTTTTGATGACACCATTTGCAATCAACGTCCAGTGGTTGTAATGTCCGACGGTATTCAATGGTGGCCCTTATGGCTTTTTCGGACACATCGATTTGCCAATCACGGGCTTTCAGAAAACGGCACAACCTGTAAAAAAAGCAAGAAAAACAAAATCATTTTATTTCCACTGAAAGAATGTTATAAAAATATATAGGTTATCTCCCCTTGTTAAGACATCAGCTAAAAGAGGGCGACAGGGCAAGATTAAGGCGAAATGTTGAAGAAGCGCTGGTAAAGAGAAACCCGTTGGACATTGAAGGAAGCAGACGGCACTTGTAATTGCAGGGCGTCTAGTTGTCTCCATGAAAGGGCTGAACCAATACACAGATAAGTGAAATATATACAATTTGACAAACATTTGTCTATTCCATTTTACCTTGATACCAAAAGCCAATTTATTTGGCAACATTGTTACTGTTTTTCACTGTTTCTATCAACCAGTTAATGTGTATAAACCTTCCTTGTGTTATCTTATTTGTTTGTCTGTTGCTTTAAACGACTAATCGAGTAGTCGTAATGTTTAATATTGGGCAAGTATAATTTTGTTAGTTGAGGATAACAAGAAATAGGGTTCAGTCGGGGTCAGCTTAGTGTACTCGGATGTCAGTCCGACATCAAGTGTGCCTGAAGCAGACGTGACGTCACAAGGCTAAAAGAGGAAGGGATGGAAGAGAATTAGACAGTTGATTGAACCGAAAGGGTAGAGAATGACTTAAGATCCAGGATAAACTAAGGCACCAAGGGGCTCCAAATATCCATAGCTCAGAATTCTCTCTCTGCCGCTGGCAGAAGAGAAGGCAACGCTAACATCTCAATAATAAGGAGTGGAAGACACGAGGTAGGATTTAATTCTGCTGTTATGATTTGTGAGTGTTTGATAACAACGCAAGTTTTTTATTTGATTGTGACTTGTGAGACATTAGACCTCCGCTCGGAGGGGAGGTAATGTAACATTAAAAATCTCCACAAGGTTTTTAAAAAAAATCAATGGACAATTTCTACCATTAAAAAATGAAACCTGAATTATCCAATAAAGGCATTGGTGCGTGTTCACGTTGTGGTTAAACTTTTTTTTTAAATTTAGAACGCTGATTTTAGAGGCAGCAAAATGACAAAGCACATTCGTGTGAAACAGCAAGTAACGTTTTATTAACTTGTTTAATTTTGTTTGGTTGCCATTCATTTACACGATTTCTTTTATTTTTACTTTTTAGAACGAGACATTCACAATAAGGACCACGTCAAGGTTGCAACATTCCTAGTGAAATTTGTGCTATCGATCCTGCAGGAGTCAAATACGCTGAGTCGTTAGACACTGCCGGTGTTCATCAATTATAAACACAATTCCTTTTATCAGCAAATAATATATTATTATACTAAAGCTGAGTTAATCAACGTTTGTTTCCCTAAGGCTATCTTTCTTATATATTTAAATCTCATTAAATACATGTTAAAATATTCATTGGTTTGGGGATTGAGTTATGTTTGAAAAAAATCCATTTTGTTTGTTCTTATTTGCAGTGATTTTAAATTTATTCACCAAGTCACCTTACTAAGTTTCTGCTTATTACTCTGCCTCCCCCCTCTTTCTCTCACACATTCACTGTTTGACCCTTCGGGTTTATTTTAACAGCGTCTAACACTACTGCTTCCTTTCTCCTCCTCCTCTTTCTTCCCCCTCTTTCTCTCTCTCTCTCTATCTGTGTTAGGGTAGAGAAAACAGAGAGAAAGGACAAACGCAAGAGCTCACATGGAAGAAAAAAAGAAAAAAAACAAACAGTAAAAAATGAAAAGAGAAGGAAGAAGAAGAACAAAGGTAAGTGACAATATTATCAAACATAAAAAGGGGTTTTCCTAACTAAGTTTATTATTGAACCAAGTTCATAAGAGAGAGAAATGGTTGTTTTATTTTCTCAATATTTTTGAAGGTTGAAAATCCCCAAATGAAGCGATGACATTCGTCATGGCCCACCTGGCTTTCGTATGTCACAAGGACAATAGGGTTTTGTTTGCCGATAATGGCGAATTGTGACTATATTGTCGGATTGAAAAGATTACAATAAGAATTGTCTTGTTCTCTTAAGTTATGAAAGCGCAAAAAGAATTGAAAAGTGTTTCGAGGATGAGAAGAGAGAAGCGAAAAATTGATAAGAGGAGGAAATGTTGTTTTCTTTGCCTCAGAAAATTTAGGGGTGTGAAAAAAAACAGATGTTCTCTATGTCACTAACATGGCAAGCTTTTTATATTCTCGGCGTTCAGCGGACGTTGAAATGTTGAGATAGCATGCGTCCATGTAATCAAACCTTCGCGGGAAATGACAATTTGCTTTTACTGCAGGGCGATGAGGGAGGTGGAGTGTCAGCTGAATGACAATTCCCTGCCTTATCGTTAATTTAATTAATTGAAATACATTTTTCAATGGATGTAAGTTTCGAGAGAGGAGTAATCTCCCCTCCACTGAGTTAATAGTGGGAGATAGAAACAGATGAAGAGGCAGGAGAAGGTACGGCGATGTAGAATATGTTGACCACTCAGGGTCTAATTCTTAATATAAAGAAACCGTAACAAGCCCCGAGTGAGTAAGAAGTAAGATATCCCCGACGCACTTAGATTCACTTTTGCTCGACCACCGAATCCACGTCGTTGAGAGACGGATCCTGGACTCAGAGTTGATATTGCCCAACCAAATCGCCCCAAAACGTATTAAGATTTGCCGGTCCGAAACACAGAAGCAGAAGATAGAAGTATGAAAGTACACTATTTGTAACTGAACAACTTTCTACTCAAATAATTATTTTTATACACAAACCAACCGACTGATTTGTTAATTACTTTTTTGTCATTGTTCTGCTTTGAAATGACACTTTGCACTTCGGCGGTACCAAATTGCTGACCAGCGCCGAGCAGTTGCTCTTTGATCTTTTAAACACAATGTGGGAAAGCGGTGGTTGTCGGACAAGGATCCTTCGACATCTTCGGCCTTCATCAGTACAGCATCCTTTCCTGAACAGTACCAGGTGACCAACCGAACTCAGGAATGGCCAAATTAGTGACGTCATCTAGTCGGAGTGTGGGGTACACTGTAACTATTTGTTTTAAAGATGTTTGCATGCATTTGCCGGTGAAGGTTATGTTGAGAGAGGGAGAGAAAGAGAGAGAGGGAGAGAGGGGGTGGACAGGGTAGACGGTAGTAGTAGTAGTAGTAGTAGTAGTAGTAGTGGTGGTAGTAGTAGTAGTAGTAGTGGTGGTGTGTTTTTCTGCGATGGTGTCAAACACACACCCAAAGCCCAACTGATTTATACATAATGTTAATAAACAGTCAAATGTATCAGACCTATTAAGCAGAAGATATGAATAATCCATTATAAGCAATAGGAGATATCATAACAAGTATTAATACTATTTAACCCATAGCTGAAGATATATATATATATATATATATACATATATATGTATATATATAGAGAGAGAAAGAAAGAGAGATAGATAGATAGAGAGAGAGTGGGATATATATATATATATATATAGAGAGAGAGAGAGAGAGAATAGAGAGAGTGGGAGATAGAGAGAGAGAGAGAGTGGGAGATAGAGAGAGAGTGGGAGATAGAGAGAGAAAGAGAGTGCGAGATAGAGAGAGAGAGTGGGAGATAGAGAGAGAGAGTGGGAGATAGAGAGAGAAAGATAGATAGATAGAGAGAGTGGGAGATAGAGAGAGAGTGGGAGATAGAGAGAGAGAGAGAGAGAGAGAGAGATTAGAATAAGACTAATTTGTGATTTTGTCTTTTTATGTTTTAAAATTTAACTGGCTTAGCAAACTCATTTTTTTTTATTCAAACAATTTAACCGGGGCTCAATGGCTGACCACACGGGTTACATTTCTTCTAATATCATCGATTCGTATCACGCTCAGATCGAAAAGTTTGCTTGGATACAACCATTTCTTTTTTATTACGCCATTTTTATTTTTTATGTTTTTTTTTTAATTTTTATTGATCAGACCTTCGTCCGTTGTCGGCTGAAACACAATCATCGTCGCGTCCGTCGGTTGAAAAACAGACGAGAGATAACATTAAAACAAAAGAAGAGTCTGACCAGTAGCAATAAATAAACATTGTTGATAAATATGCGATTTCAGTCGATAGGCACGCCTCGGAGTCCTCCCCTTCCCCTTCCTCCCCTCCTCATTAGCCTCATCATCATCCTCCTCGTCATCATCAAACGTGTTCTCATCTTTTACTACAGAATACGATCCATCATAGCTTGCCTTTTTTCCAAGACATCCTATCTCTAACACATCACTCAATAAGTCCCAAGCCTAACATATAGATGGCGCCACTAAGTAAAAAAAAAAAGAAGTCCATATGATTTTTATAAAGTACCAACCTTCAAATGGCACGTGTCAACATTTGAGCCTAATTGAATTATTAGTTATTTAAGTGAATGTACTGTTTTTATTATTCTGATAAAGAGTAAAGAGACTTGTTATTTTGCAATCTTTTTTTTTTTAATATAGTTCACCCCAAACAAGGCAGGCCGCCATTGTAGACGTAAGGGGTTACTGAGAAAAAGAATGAGAGTTTTTTTTTGGAGGGGGGGGGGGGTGTCAACCTAAATTTGGAGCTGTGCAGCGAGATGTCTGTTTACATTAGTTTTAAATTTCTGCATGTCAGTACAGTCAGTAAACAGGAAGCGGGGAGGGAGTTCCAGAGTCCAGCAGCACGAGGAAAGAAGCTTTTGGAGTAGAAAGCTCTTTGGCATCTGGGGATCTCCACAGTGAATGGATGGGATTTGACATATTTTCGAGTTGGTCTAGTAAATTTGCGTCGTAGGGGTACCAGAGCAGCAAGTTCATCAGAGCATAATCCATTGAAGTACTTGTAAAACAGGCACAAGGAAGCAACATTGCGGCGATGGGGCACGGTCTGGAGCTTGGTGGATAGTGAGGGACCTATTAAGTTGGCGACTCTTTTTTGGACCTTGTCTAAGAGGGAGAGACTAGTGGATGATGCACCAGCCCAGCTGTGGCAAGAATACTCCATGCATGGGCGGATGGTGGCTTTGTAGAGATATAGGATAATGTCAGGTGTGAGAAGTTTACTAGCATGGTAGAAGGAGCCCACTTTCTTTGCAGCAGCCCTGGCAATGTCTTCAATGTATTTGTTCCAATTCATGCTATCTGTGAAAGTTAGGCCAAGCAGTTTGAATTATGAACTCTCAGGCAGGGTGTTATTTGCCATTACAATCGGTGGTTGGAGAGGTTTCTTGTAGTTATTGAAAGAAAAGTAGCTTTGTCTTTGCGGCATTAAAAGTTACCATCCATTTTTGACCACAATCTACTACAGACTGGAGGTCATTTTCTAAGGATTCAGCCATTGCCTCAGATTTGTGCGCGTCTTTTTTGCCCATATGACGAGAGTAGAGAGTGGTGTCGTCAGCAAATATACACATCTGAGACTCAATGTCATTAGGGAGGTCGTTTATGAAAATCAGGAACAGTAGAGGTCCAAGGATGGATCACTGAGGTACACCTGCATTTATGTCATGTTGTTTAGATGAACGGCCATCGAGGACAACCTGGATCTTTCTTTTTGTTAGGAAGGATTTAATTATATTAAATATTTGTCCAGTAATACCATATGAGTGCAGTTTTAGGAGAAGCCCTTCATGCCAGACCTTGTCAAAGGCCTTGGATATATCATGTCCTACGCCCTAGCTTCACCTGCCTTGTCCAGTGTATGATATATGCGTTTAGAGATGACCGTTAGGATATCTGCGATAGATCGTGCCTGTCTCAATCCGTATTGATGATAAGAAAGAAGTTTAACATTAGCTAGGTGCCGGACTATAGCAAGATTGATTAATGATTCAAAGATTTTAGCAAAGATCGGGAGTAGACTGATTGGGCGGTAGTTTAGAGGATCTGTTCTATCTCCAGAATTCTTGAATACTGGCAATTTTCCAACTATCAGGGAAACAAGGCATTTGTTGTAGAGTTTGAGGAGGATAGGGGCCAGCTCAGCAGAGCATTTCTTTATTACTATTACTGGTATAAGGTCAGGCCCACAGGCTTTGGAGGTGTCAAGGTTTTTTATGATGACTTTGACCTGAGATGGGGTGATGACTAGGTTCTCAAGTGTGGCTTCAGTCCGCAATGGTAATTTAGGGAGGGGGTGCTGAGGTTAAAGTGTAGTTTAAGGCGGAACGTTTGGCAAGTAGTTCAGCTTTATCAGTTGCCGTGCAAACAACATCGTTGTGATTTGATAGCGGGGGAATTGTTGATTGTCGATTGTTCATCACACTATTGTAGATTTTCCAGAAGTCACGAGTGCCTAGTTTCTGTGACTGAATGCGTTTTTTTGGTTATCTCTGTATACCTTCTCTTTGATTCATCTATCATTACTTTGCAATCATTTCTTGCCTCTTCAAATTTTTGTCTATTCGCAGTTGACTTATGACGGCCGAACTTTCGGAATGTCTTCTGCCTCTCAGCAATAGCAGCTGCACATTCTGAGGTGAACCATTGAGGAGAGTGGGGTTTGCTGAAGAATTTTTGCGAGTCGTGTGAGAGTGCTCTATTTAAGCTTTCAGAGACATAATCACTCAGGGTAATTTATATATGTTTTTGTAGTGTAAATTAGATGCCAACCCTGAAAAAAGAGAGTCATTCTTTATCTAAATGACAGAGACATTACGAAATATAAGAGAGTGATTGAATCAAGCGAAGAGAGATATGGTGACCCGTTTAGTTAATTATAAATTACGGCTACGTTTTAAACATAACCCAATCGCAGAACTAACTTATATTTTAGTATGTACTTTATCTTATTAAAGTATATAGGAAAATAAACTGAGGTAAACAAGCGGGCTATAACTCATATTGGATCGTATAAATATTAGCTGTGTTGTCGGGCATGGTCATATTATAGTATAATTGTAGATTAACCCTAAATCACCCCACTTCCCACCAAAAAATTATATTCTACTTTTTTAGGTGATTACGTGTGAACATCCTGAAAAGCTTGGCGGAAAGGGGAAAAGAAAAAAGAACGATTAGATAGAATTTAGAGTGGGGGATCATTTTATTCCCTCATTCTCTATTTATTTATATTTTTTAAAGTCATTTTCTTCTTATTCTCATTCTTATTATTGTTTATTATTGTTTACTCACTAGGAGGTTGGCCTTTTGGCTAAGATCAAAGTGTAGTATCTGTTCCGATGGATACTGCACCCCATAGACTGGTATTGTCTTGACCTTCGGGGTTTGATTTACGCCGGTCTATAGGTCTGTCCTGTGCAGTTCTAGGAGGTCCACCTTCCCAGGCTTCGCCTCCCCTCTTTGGGGAGGAGTAAGTTTATTGCTTACTGCTTGAGGCGCCCCTACCGGGGGCTGCCCAGGCAATTTTTAAACCCCATTTTCCTGACCCGACCTTGGTTCACATCTTACTTGTGGGAGTAAGATAAAAAATTAAAAAAATTAAAAACTGGCCTTGTGCCTAACTCCTGGAGAGGAGTAAATCAATACTCACTAGGAGGTTCCACACAAGTCATTATCAGTGGTGTTCCCTGCAGTCTGAGTGACAACAAGTCTCCACAAATGTCCAGTACCCTCCACCTCATTCGATAACCATTGCAAATGATCTTGCGTTATCGCAACAGTCGCATACCATTGATTTCTCGCTGGCAACGACCTTTGGGCTCTGGGATTTTAGTGGCAATAAGTCTCACCACCATTCCGGTGCTCTCCCTCCCCGGTCTTGCTATCCTCCTTGACCCTTCACGACCATTTTGTGTGCTTTAAACAGAGGTTGTGCGAGTTGTTATTATACTTTAATTTCATTCTATTTTTATGGATCATTTATTTATTTTTAATTTATCCATTTTTTATTTGGTTACAAATAAACTTTTTTACTTTTTGCAACAGATGAGAAGAGCCGTGCTTCTCTCGTGGATTAAACTCAATCATTGTCGCATCCGCAATTTCATAAAGACAACAGATAACAAAGAAAAAAAACGAAAAAAACGAAGAGTCCTATCAGTAGCAATGGTTAAACATTGATAAATATAAGGTTTCAGTCGGCAGGCACGTCCTGGATTGTTTGGCGGCAACAAAAAAGTTAATCTAGGCCAAATGTAATTCCGTTGTGTAAGACTTGGACGTGTCTATTTTCGTATCCAATTGAAACAAGTCACGACCACCAACGGTTGTGGTGGCTTTCATAGACAGGAAGCGAGAGTCGCAAACCGCCGAAACAGAAACGCTTGAGCGCGAATAATTTGCAAAACGTTAGCATGATTTGACGACACAAATGTTGATTCATTATTTCAAAGTATATATACTTGGCTTATGACTACTTCACGTCGAAACGACTATTGTTTGAATCACAGAAGTTAAGCAAAGCTTGGTCTAGTCAATACCTACATGGGTGACCGTTTGGAAATACACAGCAAGACGACTAAAATGCGTACATGACAGATATTTCAGTAACTTCTTTCTAAGAACTGAAGGCTTGTTGAACTCCCTTCCTGCTGACTGTTTTCCTCCTTCCTATAACTTGGTCTTTTTAAGACTAAGGCCAATAGGCATCTCCTGTCTTTGCGATAATCATATTTCGTTCTTGTTAGCTCCTTACATCAAGTGGCTTCATGCCTTGTCTGGAGCGATTTCCAAAAACAAAACAAAACTACTATACGTTTAAAAAGTAAAATTGGCTGCAAACTCCTGACTATTTTTGATTCTATTGGTTATGGTATGAACCTATCTTTTCCCCTTTGGCTTTGTAGGATAGACTCAAGTTTTGTTAGGGTACCTAGTCTACTAGAAAAGAAATCTCCAGTCGTTATATTTTATATGTGCGAGCATAGCTTCCAGTCGTTTATGATTCCTTTGTGACACTGGACTTAAAGCAATGCTGGTTTGGTGGATTGTGCTACCATTGCTTAAGTATAAGCTCCCAATCACTCAGGCACCCGTTCAATGGGTAATTAATTTCCCACTGTTTTGGTTTCGATAACCATGGGGACGACACAAGAAGAAAACTAAAATTATATATATATATATATATATATATATATATATATATATATATATATATATATATATATATATATATATTATTTTCATATATCATATATATATATTTTATATATATATCATTTTTATATATCATATATATATATATATTATATATATATATCATTTTTATATATCATATATATATATTTTATATATATATATCATTTTTATATATCATATATATATATTTTTATATATATATATCATTTTCATATATTTTATATATATATATATATATTTTATATGTATATATATATATCATTTTCATATATTTTATATATATATATATATATTTTATATGTATATATATATATCATTTTCATATATTTTATATATATATATATTTTATATGTATATATATATATATATCATTTTCATATATTTTATATATATATATATATATATATATATATATATATATATATATATATATATATATATATATTAATTTTCATATTTTTCAAATATTTGAACTTTGGTTTTTTCGAAAGCCAACTTATCCATCTGTATTTCTCCTCTGATGATAAAATTTCGATCTTTGAAAAGCCTTGGCTTAAGGAAAGAATAATAAACACTACTTTATTACTGAATACACCTTGCATTGAACAATTGAAATTTGAAATAAATTTGGACAATCGTCGCATTTTTATCACTCTTTTTTCTTCTATCTCTATTTTATATATATATATATATATTTTCATATATTTTATATATATATATTTTATATATATATATATATATATTTTATATATATTCATATATTTTATATATATCTATATATCATTTTCATATATTTTAGATATATCTATATATATATCATTTTCATATATTTTATATATATATATTTTATATATATATATATCATTTTCATATATTTCATATATATATATATATATATTATATATATATATCATTTTCATATATTTTATATATATATATATCATTTTCATATATTTTATATATATATATTTTATATATATATATATATCATTTTCATATATTTTTTATATATATATTTTATATATATATATATATATATATATCATTTTCATATATCATATTCATATATCATATATATCATTTTCATATATCATATTCATATATCATATATATCATTTTCATATATCATATATATATATATATATATATATATATATATATATATATATATATATATATATATATCATAATGGTGTCCTTCGATTGTTAAACAACGGGAGTAAGTAGGAGAAAAGAAAAGAGGAGGTGTGCCTGCAGCTGTCTGCTTCGTGCCTCATTTTCCACGGTTTTGTTGTCGGACATTATAATGACGACAAAGCGAGAAGACTAAAATGCGTACATAACAGATATCAGTAACAATATCAATAAGTAATATCCATTATTAAACAGAGATCTGCTCCCAACTTGGGGGGACATCTATAACCTACACCCTAATTCGCAGTAACCGCTTACGTCTACAGTGGCGGCCTGCCTTGTTTGGAGTGAAATATGTTAAAAAATTAATTTAAAAATTGTACTACTGCCCAAAAGCAGAAGAGCCAGCGAGAGTCGCACATGCGCACAATCAGAACGTTCGCGAATAAGAAATGCTCTAACTTTGTTGTATTTACGTGTTGACTCTTGATTGGACAAAATTTCCAATCAGCAGTTTCTTTCAACCAACCAGAGAAGCGCGAATATTCAGCGCCGAAATATAGCGACTTACCTAGAAAACTCAAACACAGCGTCCCCCCCACCCCGCCATGTTCTCTTCCACGAGAGAACACAGTTGCGTACGTTGCAAGCCAGGGCTCCTCTGGGACCTGAAAGGTTCTCAACAGTATCCACACCGATCACCGAACTCTCTTTGTTCCAGTATTTTAGCGTCCCTACCCGATGCACGAGGATACACCCTTAAAAGCTAATTCTCGCCGCTAGTTAAACGTCTCGAAAGACGAACAAGAGACTTTCACCGACTTCTGAACACAACGCCCGGTGAAGCACACACACGTCGCCCAATAAACGCACATGTGCACAAGTTCATATATACACCTCATAATTAAATACACCCTGCTAAACGCACGCAGGTACATGTAAGAAAAGAATCAGACCATTCCCGGCTCGATTCAGTGTTTGACCTTGTTAAGGAGTTTCAGGCTTTCGTAAAGCGGTCCACTTTGACTTGGCGGTGAATATTGATTTACTCCTCTCCAGGAGTTAGGCACAAGGCCAGTTTTTATCTTACTCCCACAAGTAAGATGTGACCCAATATCGGGTCGGGAAAGTGGGGTTTAAAAATTGCCTGGGCAGCCCCGTCGGCATTCCCCGGTAGGGGCGCCTCAGGCAGTAAGCAATAAACTTACTCCTCCCCAAAGAGGGGAGGCAAAGCCTGGGAGGATGGACCTCCTAGAACTGCACAGGACAGACCCATAGACCGGCGTAAATCAAGCCCCGAAGGCCAAGACAATACCAGTCTATGGGGGTGCAGTATCCATCGGAACAGATACTACACTTTGATCTTAGGTGGTGAGTAGGTTGCCCTTGTGATTCTTGTATCGAAGTGAAGTAACTAAGATCTTCGTTCCAACACTTTCTTTGTAGTCACCCACGCCCTTCTTTCTCACCAAAGTCCGCATTGCCTTTTTTTGCAGTTTATCCACTATTATCTATAGTTGCTACTAGTATTTATATACTTCACGAATTCTATTGTTGCTATGATCCTTGCTACTAGTATTTATATACTTCCCACAAAATATAGCGTGGCACAAGGACGCAGGTGGGAAGAGAAGAAAGCAAGTGCTCCAGCGGAAGAGCCAGTATGGCCTCTAAAAATAGCGGAAGCGGCCACGTCGGCATTTTCCGGTAGGGGCGGCTGCGGCAGTTAGCGATTAACTAACTCTTTCCCAAAGAGGAAAGGCAAGGTCTGGGAAGGTGAAACCTCCTAGGACTACCCAAGCCATATACCACAGTCCGACAGAAAAAAAGCCATCAAAAACGTATTCCCGACTGGTATTTAAGCGGAACAATCATCAGACGACTTTCGCTGACAAAATTATTTTGGAATCCACTGCCACTGATTCCCCATATCTGTCGCAATTCTTCAGCTCACATCTCAAGGTCTTTAAGGATTTCTCATCTCTGTCGCAATTCTTCAGCTCACATCTCACGGTCTTTAAGGATTTCTCATCTCTGTCGCAATTCTTCAGCTCACATCTCACGGTCTTTAAGGATTTCTCATCTCTGTCGCAATTCTTCAGCTCACATCTCACGGTCTTTAAGGATTTCAAAGAGCACTGAGATGCAGCTAAGATTTCATCAATATTCGAATCACCAATATTCCGGTGCTTTCCAGTCGTTCATGGTCACCATTTCTCGGACGCACCAATAATACACAGAAACACCTATCCGGTATTAAATACTTCAAATGATTCGGGAATTAAGCATATGAAAAAGTATAAAATTTGTCCCGAAGATCCTGTATATATATATATATATATATAATATTTTTTGATATTTTACCTACATACAGCTCTCATCATCATCTCAGACGGTCACACGATGCGAACCCGGTTCACAGAGACACCTTGAATCTGTAAGCGTTCACTTAGTCCCATTAGGCCACGGGAGATTGTAACGTGACAACGGAAAAGTTAAGTTATATTTAACACTGAAAGCGGCGAGTGTAAATATAAAGACATTTGATAGGACTCGACGACAGAGCCGGAGTTTGGCACTAAGAACACCCCCATATATATATATATATATATATATATATATATATATATATATATATATATATATATATATATATTTGTGAGTTCTTATGAAAAACTATATATTTTTAAGCACATACTCTTTATAATATCCGAAGATGTTTCAAATCACAAACTCAATGAGGTTATATCACAAGCTTCAGAGCATACTTTATAGTTACATTTCAATTACAAAAGGAAAAATAAATCGAAAACCATAATCTTCATTTATTCGTCCAATCTCTTTATTTTCATATTTCGAAATAAACTAAATAAACGGTTTCGATTTTTCTTTTCTTTTAAAACAAAATAAATATCGCATCTATTACATGCTTTGGTGGTAGTTTATTTACCTCACCCCTTTTTACTAAATTTCATTCAGATGCTTGAAAAAAAAGTATGAACTTTTGAAACTATAACCGTCCCACGTGCATGCGTGATTTCATACGAGAGAAGAAAAAAAAAAACATCTTTCGCCGGCTCACACCAACGGAGGCTGGCTTTCCAATAACATCGGATCTTCAAACACACTGATGAGGCCAATTTTATTGTCGAAATTATCTGTATAACTATAAACTAAAAAGAAAAAATGAAAGTTTATAAAAAAAGAAGAAAAAAAAAAAATCGGTTTCGATTTTTCTTTTCTTTTAAAATAAAAGAAATATCGCATCTATTACATGCTTTATTTACATCACTCCTTTTTACTAAATTTCATTTAGATGCTTAAAAAAAGTATGAACTTTTGAAACTATATATATATATATATATATATATATATATATATATATATATATATATATATATATATATAACTAGCCTTCCATCCAACCTCCCGACAATCAAAGGGAAAAATTAAAGGAAGAAAATAAACAAAAGCAAAGTCAAGGTTGGTGTTTATGTTCTTTCGGTCTTCAACTCGCGATAGTTCAGTTCGATCTATTGAAATAATTAAAAAAGGCAAAGACTTACATGTAAAAGCAAATAGCAAACGCATTTTATTAACGTCGGCGTGCTTCAAGGTTTCATTCTGGGGCCAATCCTCTTGCTGATCTTCATCAATGATCGCCCAAATCACATTTTAAGATCATTCATTGACAACTAAGAGCATTAATGATCAACATTTTTTGTTATTATCTCTCTTCCAATCTAGAGCCCATCGTGCAATGTGGAAAAGGGTTAGGGCTGGTTACTTTTAATACGTCTAAAACCAAACTTTTCTTTCTTTCACCACCAACGCTCTGATTCGTACTTTGCCTCAATTGAAACGAATGCCTGTCTTCTTGAGGAAGCCCTCCTGCTTTGATAAGCTTCTAGGACTAACCTTCACTCCAGACCAGAAATATAAGACTTACATCAAAGCTGTTGCTAAGGTCGCTGGAAAAATGGTTGGATCATTCTACCGCTGACGCAATACTCTATCTGTATAAGTTCTCTACCTGCATAAGAGTCAAATACGTCCTAAGATGGAGTACTGTTGCCACATCTGGGGAGGTGTCGCTCAGAGTACCCTTCCTGCCTTGGCAGAGTTAAAATCGACCTCGAAATCTAGTGAGAGATGTCCTTCTCTTTCTTTTTTTCTCACAGAAGAGAGGTTGTCAGTCTTTCTCTACTCTATCGTTATTTTCATGGCAGGTGCTCGACTGAGCTTCAATCTATGCCCCCTTCCTCTGTAAAATATTCACAACAAGAACTCGTCTAACTACAACCACTGTAAAAAAAATTCTTTTTTTCGTCTGTGTATTTAGAGCTAAACGGAACTTCCATGAGCAAAGTTTCTTGCAAAGAACTACTCGTCTCTGGAACACAATACCACGGGCTGCTTCCCAATTGACTACAATATGGTCGTTTCCAAGTCCAATGTAAACAAAATTTCTGTTAAGCCGGGTTTTTAAATAATCAAATTCTGACCAGTTTTAACCACCTAACAAACTTATTCACACTTTATCCCCGAGCGGTCTTCGGGCCTTGATAAGCGGTGACTCGTACGTAAAAAAAGTTAGACAACCTCCGCTGTCTGAAATGAATTTAGAAAATAAATCCTCACTCTGAATAAAATGTCAACGGTTCGTGTCTTTTTTCTTTAGGTCATCAGCAATGATGATAATAATTTATACATGAAAAATTAAATTACTGACGTAATTCTATGATTTTATATGAATATTTTAGTGCGAACACTGGCAGAGCATGATTTTCTTCTGTCGTTTTTGAAGGAGGGGGTACACTAATTTAATATTTCTACTGCATATATTTTCCACTGGAATTCTAGTTTCGGTATTGCGTTGCATAAGACAGTGGAATGCAATGGTTTTAAATGTAATGACGAGAAAATAGTCATAAAGTATGATTTTATAAACTATGAGCTAAGAAAATATTAATAAATTATGACTTTAAGATGACAGTCTAATATGCTTATGGTAATTTAACATGGACCGATTTATGTCCTAATTGCTTTACGACCGTTTTCTAACCAATTGTGGTCGTAAGTCGACGACGACCTGTAGTTGCCTTCGTTGACGACTACTTCATTTACTTGTAGCAAAGCCGGCCGGTTTTTAATGATTCCGACGGTCAAATAATTACGGTTTACTCGAAAAACAAACAAACACTTACTAGTAGCATAGCTGAGTTAACAAGCGACTCATTTTAAAATGGATTTATTATTATTATTATTATTATTATTATATATATATATATATATATATATATATATATATATATATATATATATATATAGAGAGAGAGAGAGAGAGAGAGAGAGAGAGAGAGAGAGAGAGAGAGAGAGAGAGAGAGAGAGAGAGAGAGAGAGAAGAAAAAAGAGAAGCGAATACAATGAGTCAGATATATTTTAATTACTTAAAAGAAAGGAAAGTAAAGACAGGAAGTGTGCCAGCCAGCTGTATTTCGTGCTGCGCAACTCGCAATCTACTTCCGGTCACTAGCACAAAGGATCTGTTGTCGCTATGCTAGCCAAGCTTGATATTCTGCAAAGTTTTTTTCTTTCTTTCCAGCCGGAAGATGTATCCTGAGCGTTATTCGTTACTGGCCAGCAGCTTGGTTCGACTAATAGCTCGATAATTCTGGCTAAAAATGGCACGCGTCGTTTTTCATCGATTCGTTTCTAAACATGTAATTGCAAATGTACACATTTAAACTGACCAATTCAAATTTAGATTAACAAAGATAATGGCCGAAGAGAGGATAGAATATATATATTCTTTACATATTATAATGTCAAATGTATGTTTATATATTTCTATGTAAAGGATTCACTCGTAAACTAATTAACAAATCATTATTCATTTTTAAACACAGCTGCCATGCGTAAGGGTGGGTAATGTGGGCTATATAAAGTTTATGCAAAGAGGGAAGCAAAAGGGGGGGGGCTTCGTGAAAATTCAGATACTTTCAATGTTTGTGAACTTTTAAGAATAGGTATTAGATATTAATTGATAAATATTCCTCAAATTTCAATTTCTTCGGAGTATTTGAAAGGGATTTTAAGGGCCATAATATGAGCACAGCCCACCATTTTCAGATTTGCATTGAATTTGGTTCATAGTCATTCGACACCAATAAATCAAGATTCCCTGAATTTCAGTTTCTTCTTAATGAACCTTAAACTTAAGCCTTAAATTTTACACATTTTCTAGAATCAAAATCATGTAATCGATTATGATTAAAATTGGAATAAGGATTCTAGACATAAAGTTTCGTAGCATTATATCTTGAGTTTAATCTTTGTAAAAGGACATAAAAGTGGTGCACAATGGTTCTGCCCGGAGAATTAATTTTACCCATCCTGTGATGGATATTCTTCTAGTGTTTCATTTTACTTCAGTTGAAGTTCTCAGAAATCAAGGGGCCCCTTCCTGGGGCTAACACTTGATCTCTATATGAGATACATAGATATTCCATTAAACTGCTCCTTTACCTGTCAAACGTTCAGTTAGTAAAGAAGTTAAGAAAAACATTAATTTTCCTCTCCCTAATTGACCATTTTACTATGTTATAGTATATCTTTCTTGTGGTCTCTTGGTCTTATCGGATTCCAGGACAAAAATTCATCTAGTCTGGTGGAGTATCCAGCTAAGTGCTGTTACTAGAGGTAATGTAACTTGGAGAAGGTGCACCATTCCTCGTATGAGCTAATGTATAGTCGTGTCGAGGGGATTTTATTTGGGCTTTGAATACTATGTTATTTTTAATATTTGGTCAGGGTTTACTTGTAGGGGCGAAGTATCCTCATGTCAGGTTGTCCTGATATACCCTTGTACAGAGAGACCGAAGACACTCGAGGATTGTGTCTAGTAGGTAATTCAAACGCTCCAGTATATATAATTTCAATTCTCGAATAGGCAATTAAAACTCTAGTGCTTTATATGTTATATGTATGAAGAAATTATTGCAGAATGCTCAACTCCGTTAATATTAGTATAATATATTTATAATATCATACAATTATGTTAGAATTAAGGCCAATAGGTGTTTGGATACTACTCCTTACTCGATGGCTGGACTGGCTTCAGCAGTGGAGCCACCGATCAAAAGGTAGTAACCAAATACTTATTGTCCCCAAAATCGCCAGTACGGATGGTTCATCAGTACATAATTGCGTAATATATATATATATATATATATATATATATATATATATATATATATATATATATATATATATATATATATATATATATATATATATAAAGGTAGAAGAAATAAGAGTGATAAACATGTACGAATGTCCAGATTTATTTCAAACTTAGATTGTTCAATGCAAGGTATATTCTTTAATAAACTACTGTTTATTGTTTTTTCCTTAAGCCAAGGCGTTTCAAAGATCGAAATCTTATCATCAGAGGAGATATACAGATAGATACGTTGGCTGTGGAAAAGCCAAAGTTCGAACATTTGAAAAATATGGAGTGAAAAAGAGTTTCGTATGAAAAAGATATGGAATTTGTCCAGACGGTAATGGTCAGTTACTAAAGTGTCCAATGAAAAGGATATTTTGAAGAAGGAGCACACAATATTTTTCGTAGAGGCAGTATGGAAAAGTGTTCAAAATGAAGTAACTCCAGTGGTGGGAAGTCAAATTTAAATCGTTGATGGAGCGCACTTAGACGTAATTGATATGAGAAATCTGACCATTCTAAAATCTTCCTGGGCCAACAGTAGAAAAGTAAATGACTGTAGTGGTGAAATATATATATATATATATATATATATATATATATATATATATATATATATATATATATATATATATATGTATGTACAGGCACACATTATTAAAAACACACAGTGTTTTTGCTTGATAAGACTTTATTTTTCAATTTTCTGAATAGTCAATTTAGTATTTCGGTCAAATTGGTGTAAGTTCCGTGTTTTTTTGCTCAATTTTTCTTTTCTTTTTTTGCGAGTACTTTCGATTTGATTCATTAAATAATAATCGGGTGGTGTTAGTCTTGGCGTCTTTACAATTATATCTTTAATGCTGAGTTTTTTTAACGGCTAGTAATATAAGACATTAAAATAAGCGTTTATAATATTCAGATGTTACATGCGAACGGGATTACGTTCTAAGCGCGTGCAAAATTCAAAAGTATGATTGCTTAACGGCTAAGAATTGGGTAATGTTAGTTAACATTTTTAGACACTTTAAAATCGTGTGGCTAGTTTCGTTATCCATATTATTGATTATGGGATGTTTAGTTTTTATGTAAAGGGCTTCAAGAATGTTAAATCTTTTCATGTGTGTATCGTGGTGTATCATTTTAGTATTATTAACTAGGATGTGTCTATATTGAGATGGTTTTTATGTATTTGCAAACGCAGCTAGTGTCGGAGAGATGTATGGTGAGTCTCTGGGAAAAAGATTGTGTTAGTGAAACGGATGTAAGAATTAGTTTTATTATCAGTGTCGGAGATACATTCTCCCATGGGGAATTAAAAGTGATAAATTACATTCGTTTTTCCTCATGTGTTTTGCGTCTTAAAAGTGTTATTTTTGAATACGTGGTTTGATGTTTTCATTTTTATTAATAAAAAATGATGAATCTTATTTTATTATTACAGTTGATGGGGGATATGTATCAATGTATTATATTTTTAAGAGCTTTTTTATCCAATTTAAAGTTCAGTTGTATTTCGTTACAGTAAAACAGATTTATGTAGTTAGAATTATTTAGCTGATTATTATTCGTATTGTCTAAGTTTCTAATCATTAATTATATTTGTTCGTCTACAATATAATTTAGACAGTCTGATGATTACAGGCCACTGTATTTCGGCATAAATATAACTTAATTTCTCCCGTATCACGTGATAATCTCTGATGTCCGCGAGGATAGAGCGAAAGCGTACAGAGTATTGATTGACTCTGTGAACCGGCTTCGTGCCTTGACCGTCTGAAATTATCGCTTCCTACACTGATGAGAAATGCCGGCGTATGTAGGTATAAATAATTCAATATTTCTTTGGAAATATTGTTATAAAGAGATTAAAGTTGAGCACTATTCAGAGATATTAAAAACAGGTGTTTTTCTTTTATTTGGGGAATTTCGATCTACTAGCAAGATTTATTTAGGGATGGATTCGTAAATATCAGCTTTGATGCCATCCTTGTTGAGATCGGATTCGAATTTTCTTCGAATGTGATTATATTTTAGAGGTGGAATGTTTTATTTTTTTCGTTATTTCTTCTTTTTTCTGAAGTCGTCACTTTTTCCCATATGAGAGTTTGCCTTTTATATACTTCAGTTTGACAAATTCTTATAAGGACTTAATCTGCAATTTCACCGTACTTTTTTCCCCTTCCTGTGTTTTTGATATAACATGCTATTCAACAATTCAACAATTTATACTGCCACTCTCTGATGATTGGCAAGGTTGGACTAAATAAATACACTTATCCGATTTTGCCATGAAACGCGCGTAGGGGATAAATATTAAACTTGAATATATTAGTTTTGTGTGTAAGATGATGCACAAAATCGTCGAAGTAAAGAAATAACGAAATTGTAAAAACTCATGAAAATAATGGTTTGGGATTAATTACCAATGGAAATGCAAATATAAGATATATATGCTCTGAATTTTATAACACAGCTTCATTGAGCTTACATTTAAGATATTATAAGAAATATACGTTTTTTTTATCTATATTCTTTGTTAAATTACACACACACACACACATATATATATATATATATATATATATATATATATATATATATATATATATATATGTGTATGTGTGTGTGTATTTATGCAGTATGTTTTCATTTAGACATACGTTATTGTATCGCACGGAATGTTTTTGTTACATTATTTTTTTTCTTCTCGATCTTTCGGATAATCCTTTTTGTATTCCTGATTAATTGTCCGATGTAGGTTTTTGTTTCAATTTTTTTCTGCGAGTACTTTCGACTGACTCTTTCAATCATCTCCAGGCGGAGGGTTTTACTTGCATATTCATGACTGCTGAGTTCGAGCTGTGCAACAAATCTATAACGTTTTAAAAGTACGTATGTGTGATGAGATTCCGTATTTGGAACTTGATCACGTTTTAGGCGCAGCTAATTAAAATTTACTATACTTAACATTTAAAAGTTGCAATATTTAATAAGGTTAAACGTAAAGTTTTTAGTGAATTTCTAACCTAGGCACTTCAAAATATTTTGACTCGATTCGTAATTTATATTGTTTAAAACTAAACACCCCATAATAAACAATATTAATTACGAATCGAGTCGAAATATTTGAAAGTGTAAAAAGAAATCCTACAGAATTCCTCAGTCGGGGCTTCTAACCCCTATGCTATCATGCGACACTGACTGAATGTAAGATATATCTCAATGTAAACATTGCAATGTAAGATATTGAATGTAAGATATATCTCAATGTAAACATTGCAATGTAAGATATTGAATGTAAGATATATCTCAATGTAAACATTGCAATGTAAGATATTGAATGTAAGATATATCTCAATGTAAACATTGCAATGTAAGATATTGAATGTAAGATATATCTCAATGTAAACATTGCAATGTAAGATATTGAATGTAAGATATATCTCAATGTAAACATTGCAATGTAAGATATTGAATGTAAGATATATCTCAATGTAAACATTGCAATGTAAGATATTGAATTGTAAGATATATCTCAATGTAAACATTGCAATGTAAGATATTGAATGTAAGATATATCTCAATGTAAACATTGCAATGTAAGATATTGAATGTAAGATATACCTCAATGTAAACATTGCAATGTAAGATATTGAATGTAAGATATATCTCAATGTAAACATTGCAATGTAAGATATTGAATGTAAGATATACCTCAATGTAAACATTGCAATGTAAGATATTGAATGTAAGATATATCCCAATGTAAACATTGCAATGTAAGATATTGAATGTAAGATATATCTCAATGTAAACATTGCAATGTAAGATATTGAATGTAAGATATATCTCAATGTAAACATTGCAATGTAAGATATTGAATGTAAGATATATCTCAATGTAAACATTGCAATGTAAGATATTGAATGTAAGATATATCTCAATGTAAACATTGCAATGTAAGATATTGAATGTAAGATATATCTCAATGTAAACATTGCAATGTAAGATATTGAATGTAAGATATACCTCAATGTAAACATTGCAATGTAAGATATTGAATGTAAGATATATCTTAATGTAAACATTGCAATGTAAGATATTGAATGTAAGATATACCTCAATGTAAACATTGCAATGTAAGATATTGAATGTAAGATATATCCCACTGTAAACATTGCAATGTAAGATATTGAATGTAAGATATATCTCAATGTAAACATTGCAATGTAAGATATTGAATGTAAGATATATCTCAATGTAAACATTGCTATGTAAGATATTGAATGTAAGATATATCTCAATGTAAACATTGCAATGTAAGATATTGAATGTAAGATATATCTCAATGTAAACATTGCAATGTAAGATATTGAATGTAAGATATATCTCAATGTAAACATTGCAATGTAAGATATTGAATGTAAGATATATCTCAATGTAAACATTGCAATGTAAGATATTGAATGTAAGATATATCTCAATGTAAACATTGCAATGTAAGATATTGAATGTAAGATATATCTCAATGTAAACATTGCAATGTAAGATATTGAATGTAAGATATATCTCAATGTAAACATTGCAATGTAAGATATTGAATGTAAGATATATCTCAATGTAAACATTGCAATGTAAGATATTGAATGTAAGATATATCTCAATGTAAACATTGCAATGTAAGATATTGAATTGTAAGGTATATCTCAATGTAAACATTGCAATGTAAGATATTGAATGTAAGATATATCTCAATGTAAACATTGCAATGTAAGATATTGAATGTAAGATATATCTCAATGTAAACATTGCAATGTAAGATATTGAATGTAAGATATATCTCAATGTAAACATTGCAATGTAAGATATTGAATGTAAGATATATCTCAATGTAAACATTGCAATGTAAGATATTGAATGTAAGATATATCTCAATGTAAACATTGCAATGTAAGATATTGAATGTAAGATATACCTCAATGTAAACATTGCAATGTAAGATATTGAATGTAAGATATATCCCAATGTAAACATTGCAATGTAAGATATTGAATGTAAGATATATCTCAATGTAAACATTGCAATGTAAGATATTGAATGTAAGATATATCTCAATGTAAACATTGCAATGTAAGATATTGAATGTAAGATATATCTCAATGTAAACATTGCAATGTAAGATATTGAATGTAAGATATATCCCAATGTAAACATTGCAATGTAAGATATTGAATGTAAGATATATCTCAATGTAAACATTGCAATGTAAGATATTGAATGTAAGATATATCTCAATGTAAACATTGCAATGTAAGACATTGAATGTAAGATATATCTCAATGTAAACATTGCAATGTAAGATATTGAATGTAAGATATATCTCAATGTAAACATTGCAATGTAAGATATTGAATGTAAGATATATCTCAATGTAAACATTGCAATGTAAGATATTGAATGTAAGATATATCCCAATGTAAACATTGCAATGTAAGATATTGAATGTAAGATATATCTCAATGTAAACATTGCAATGTAAGATATTGAATGTAAGATATATCTCAATGTAAACATTGCAATGTAAGATATTGAATGTAAGATATATCTCAATGTAAACATTGCAATGTAAGATATTGAATGTAAGATATATCTCAATGTAAACATTGCAATGTAAGATATTGAATGTAAGATATATCTCAATGTAAACATTGCAATGTAAGATATTGAATGTAAGATATATCTCAATGTAAACATTGCAATGTAAGATATTGAATGTAAGATATATCTCAATGTAAACATTGCAATGTAAGATATTGAATTGTAAGATATATCTCAATGTAAACATTGCAATGTAAGATATTGAATGTAAGATATATCTCAATGTAAACATTGCAATGTAAGATATTGAATGTAAGATATACCTCAATGTAAACATTGCAATGTAAGATATTGAATGTAAGATATATCTCAATGTAAACATTGCAATGTAAGATATTGAATGTAAGATATACCTCAATGTAAACATTGCAATGTAAGATATTGAATGTAAGATATATCCCAATGTAAACATTGCAATGTAAGATATTGAATGTAAGATATATCTCAATGTAAACATTGCAATGTATAATATTGAATGTAAGATATATCTCAATGTAAACATTGCAATGTAAGATATTGAATGTAAGATATATCTCAATGTAAACATTGCAATGTAAGATATTGAATGTAAGATATATCTCAATGTAAACATTGCAATGTAAGATATTGAATGTAAGATATATCTCAATGTAAACATTGCAATGTAAGATATTGAATGTAAGATATACCTCAATGTAAACATTGCAATGTAAGATATTGAATGTAAGATATATCTCAATGTAAACATTGCAATGTAAGATATTGAATGTAAGATATACCTCAATGTAAACATTGCAATGTAAGATATTGAATGTAAGATATATCCCACTGTAAACATTGCAATGTAAGATATTGAATGTAAGATATATCTCAATGTAAACATTGCAATGTAAGATATTGAATGTAAGATATATCTCAATGTAAACATTGCTATGTAAGATATTGAATGTAAGATATATCTCAATGTAAACATTGCAATGTAAGATATTGAATGTAAGATATATCTCAATGTAAACATTGCAATGTAAGATATTGAATGTAAGATATATCTCAATGTAAACATTGCAATGTAAGATATTGAATGTAAGATATATCTCAATGTAAACATTGCAATGTAAGATATTGAATGTAAGATATATCTCAATGTAAACATTGCAATGTAAGATATTGAATGTAAGATATATCTCAATGTAAACATTGCAATGTAAGATATTGAATGTAAGATATATCTCAATGTAAACATTGCAATGTAAGATATTGAATGTAAGATATATCTCAATGTAAACATTGCAATGTAAGATATTGAATGTAAGATATATCTCAATGTAAACATTGCAATGTAAGATATTGAATGTAAGATATATCTCAATGTAAACATTGCAATGTAAGATATTGAATTGTAAGATATATCTCAATGTAAACATTGCAATGTAAGATATTGAATGTAAGATATATCTCAATGTAAACATTGCAATGTAAGATATTGAATGTAAGATATATCTCAATGTAAACATTGCAATGTAAGATATTGAATGTAAGATATATCTCAATGTAAACATTGCAATGTAAGATATTGAATGTAAGATATATCTCAATGTAAACATTGCAATGTAAGATATTGAATGTAAGATATATCTCAATGTAAACATTGCAATGTAAGATATTGAATGTAAGATATACCTCAATGTAAACATTGCAATGTAAGATATTGAATGTAAGATATATCCCAATGTAAACATTGCAATGTAAGATATTGAATGTAAGATATATCTCAATGTAAACATTGCAATGTAAGATATTGAATGTAAGATATATCTCAATGTAAACATTGCAATGTAAGATATTGAATGTAAGATATATCTCAATGTAAACATTGCAATGTAAGATATTGAATGTAAGATATATCCCAATGTAAACATTGCAATGTAAGATATTGAATGTAAGATATATCTCAATGTAAACATTGCAATGTAAGATATTGAATGTAAGATATATCTCAATGTAAACATTGCAATGTAAGACATTGAATGTAAGATATATCTCAATGTAAACATTGCAATGTAAGATATTGAATGTAAGATATATCTCAATGTAAACATTGCAATGTAAGATATTGAATGTAAGATATATCTCAATGTAAACATTGCAATGTAAGATATTGAATGTAAGATATATCCCAATGTAAACATTGCAATGTAAGATATTGAATGTAAGATATATCTCAATGTAAACATTGCAATGTAAGATATTGAATGTAAGATATATCCCAATGTAAACATTGCAATGTAAGATATTGAATGTAAGATATATCTCAATGTAAACATTGCAATGTAAGATATTGAATGTAAGATATATCTCAATGTAAACATTGCAATGTAAGATATTGAATGTAAGATATATCCCAATGTAAACATTGCAATGTAAGATATTGAATGTAAGATATATCTCAATGTAAACATTGCAATGTAAGATATTGAATGTAAGATATATCCCAATGTAAACATTGCAATGTAAGATATTGAACGTAAGATATATCTCAATGTAAACATTGCAATGTAAGATATTGAATGTAAGATATATCTCAATGTAAACATTGCAATGTAAGATATTGAATGTAAGATATATCTCAATGTAAACATTGCAATGTAAGATATTGAATGTAAGATATATCTCAATGTAAACATTGCAATGTAAGATATTGAATGTAAGATATATCTCAATGTAAACATTGCAATGTAAGATATTGAATTGTAAGATATATCTCAATGTAAACATTGCAATGTAAGATATTGAATGTAAGATATATCTCAATGTAAACATTGCAATGTAAGATATTGAATGTAAGATATACTTCAATGTAAACATTGCAATGTAAGATATTGAATGTAAGATATATCCCAATGTAAACATTGCAATGTAAGATATTGAATGTAAGATATATCTCAATGTAAACATTGCAATGTAAGATATTGAATGTAAGATATATCTCAATGTAAACATTGCAATGTAAGATATATCTCAATGTAAACAATGTCAATTGCAATATTAGTTTTACCTAATGAGCTATGCTTTAAAGCTAATGGCAGTTAACGATATCCTTACAAATTAAGCTCTATATAGTCATCCACATACAGACTGTTTCACAGCTTATCAGTGCGGCTAGACCAGTTAGTGCCTCAAGCCGGGATTGAAACTCGACCGTCGAGCTGACGGTCGGCGCTTCTAACCCCTACGCTATCATGCGACACTGACTGAAAACTTAAGTCAGTCTTGCGACTGCATACTTCTGCCTTACAACGTAAGGATGGGCAAATTCTTATCTGGCCTTACTTTTTCATGTTGTATGAAGTATTCCCGAAGTTACTCCATAGAAACGTTTATAACAGAAAAAGTATTTATCTGATCCAGCTGAAACGTTACATGGCGGTTAGTGGTATCAAAGAGCATCAAATGTGGGAAAGTCGAGTCCATACGACGAACAAAATCGAAGTTATCGCTCAAAATGGGACTTTCACTTTCTCCGTGACCTTGACCTTTGACATAGATATCCCCAAATAAAACCAGTTCTAAATTAGTTCTCAGGTTCCGGTAGTTAGGCAGATTCATACAGTTAGGCAGTAGATAACACCGACTTCTCCTGACACGGCCCACTCTTTGTTTATCTCGTTTTTAGGTCAGTTACACCGTCACAATCGTTATTCAACCCAAACCAGGATTCCAACAGGCATGCTTCGATGGTAGTCACTGCGCCATAAAATCTAGCACCCAGTGCCTCACGTGACGCTTACGACTGGCCAATCAAACGCGCCCACGTGAGATTTGAAACCGACCAGAAAATCGATATGTACAAATGAGACGTTTTATGTCCAACTAATATTTCTATCTAAGAAATAGAACAACTATTTATAAAAGTCTTTTTTCGTACGTAATGTCAAGAAATCTCAATGGTTAGAGCATCGCACCGATGAAAAAAAGAAAAGAAAAGCATAAAAGCCGTAATATTTTAATTACGTTATGATAAAAAAAAACTACAAACGAATAACTCCCGCTTATTAAAATGGATGTCAAGAAGATTGGGCTATTAATGTCGCCACCAGATAAACATTGTTGTGGACAATCTGCTCTGCGCATGTGCAGTTCGCATGGAAAGTAACTCTCTATCATTAAATGCCCTTACAAGAAATTAATGTGATAAGAAAGTGTATAACATGGGGTTTTATTTAGAATTTGATATGGGCGCTAGCATTAGTCACCAGCTTCGTAAACCGCCTGTGAACCACATCAACAGATTTCACAAGTAACTTGTATTTTCGTTTGTTTTTTTCATTTCTTTTATTGATAAATGATGATGAATACTCGAACTTTCTACCTTTGTAATTCCCTTCCATGCTCCTTATTTCCCCGACTGTACCAACATACAGAAATTTAAATATAATGTGAACAAGTATCTCACTTAGGAGGCCCTATAAATCTTGCCCTTAATTCACAGTAAGCCCTTACACCCCAGTGGCAGTGTGCATTGTTTAGGGTAGATTAAATTTTTAAAAAATAAATAAATAAAGAATACTATGCGAGGATTGAAAGTCTCCACATACTCCCCACTCAAAACAACCGCGACCCAGAAAAGACGTCATCCTGTCTGTTACAGATCTACCCAGTTCTTTAAAAGAAAGTATACGATTTATACACTGCAACAAATCAATATATTTAAAAGCATTTATTTTGTGATTTTATCTATACGCTTTTTTCCACAGGGATCAATATAGACGAACATTTCCCACAAGAACGGACTTCGTCGACATCGCTCGCCTATTAAAGCGAATGATAATTCCACGGACGCCACGCCCCTAACTCCAAACTTTTGAGAAAATGGACCAAACACCTTTGTAGCACGTCGATAATTACATTTTAAAAGGATCGCAGTTGTGTTAATTTGGCACTGGTTATTTAAATTGTAAACAAAGTTACGATTACTGAAAATGAAAGTTAATATGAACTGATTTCACAAGTCATTAATTTTTTCGTTTTTTACGAATTGAATTATGATGAATACTATGAGGGGATTAAAAATTTCCATATACCACCCACTCAAAACAACACCGACCCAGAAAAAGGCAAGTCCTCACATTCCATGAGTGATATTTCTGATAGTCACTCTTTTGATCACATTAACGTATAAATTTATCTTGTGGAATTTTCAAAGTCAGACCCAAATAGCAATCCGTCTGACATATCTATACTCGATTCGAACTCTAATTTGGGACTTCTTCCTTCAATTATTTTATTTGAAATAATGGTTAATATTTAACATATAAAGTTATCTTATGGTATTTTTTAAGTCAGACCAAAATAGCAATATGATGGTACGTGTCATGGACGGCGGCACCGGGGGGGGGGGAGGGGGCTCAAGCCCCCCCACACACACTTTTTTACTTGCCCCCCCCCCACTTTACGGTCATCAATAATGAAGTTGTATATGCATGTGTTTAACCCTCCCCCCACACTTTTTAGGACAGTCATCCTCCCACTTTTATAACTGTCCCGCCGGTCCTGCGTGTGTGTGTATTTAACCTAACATTACTTGTTCTTTACTCTTGATCGATTAGTATCAAGTACTAAAATAAACATTTAAAAAAATCCTATTTCATAAAATAATTTGATTAGTAAATTAAAGTCACCAAAATTAATTTCTCTTTCTTCGTAAATTAGTATTTTCGTGATGTATCAACGTTAACCCAACGGGTCACAAGTTGTCTAGTTTAATGGTATTAAATGTTATCTTCAACGTTAAGAGTAGCACGTCTAAAAATGCTATTTTAAACCGAAGCGTGACCGATCAACTGACAGAGATGCTAGGACGTATCTTAAAACGTATCCAAATGAATTATTGATGTTTTTGTTTGCTCTTGTTTTCCATTTAGAGTTTTATTTTAGACGTGTAAATACGCGATCGACCTGTAATAATGCTATCAGGTTGGAAAGAAAGTAATGTCGTTTTTGTCCAACACATTTATTTCATCTAAAATATTCACATTAGGGCATTTTTAGTTTTTACAATAATTTCTCTCAATTTCTATGACTTCTGTCCAACGATCAACTAGCTTCTTGATGACTTCTTCAAAAAATGTCTCTGATTGTTTAGAGAAAAACAAATTTAGGTCATTTGGTCGTCATTTTCATGAATTTTATTGTTTAAGTGATGCTGCAACGACCGGAAAAGATAGTAGTCGGATGGAGCAATGCCAGGTGAATTAGGCGGATGAAGCAAAACTTCCCAATTGAAACTCATGACTTTTTCCTGGGTGATTTTTGCTGTGTGAGGTTTCGCGTTATTATGATGAAGCACTACACGCTTCCTATTGAGTAATGCTGGTCGTTTTTTTGATAGAGCGATTCTTCGATCATCCAGCTGCGGACAATATTTTACTGCTGTGATTGTTTGATTAGGCTCTAGTAACTCATAATGAATCAGTCCTCTTATGTCCCACCATAAAGAGAGCATAACCTTTTTGGGGTGTAGTCCTTGTTTTCGAAAAGGCTGTGGACTTTGGTTTCGGTCTAACCATTGTCTTTTGCGTTGGGTATTTTTGTAAAGAACCTATTTTACATCTCCAGTCACAATTCTTTGTAAAAATGGTTCTCGGTGATTCCGGGAAAGCAAAGATGTGCAAAAAGTCAATCTTTGATTTCTTTGAGCGTCGGTCAAATCGTGGGGAACCCTGCGTCCAAGTTTTGAAACTTTTCCTAACCTGTGAAAGCATGAAATAATTGTGGTATCGGTTATATTGAATTGTTGAGCTAATTCTCTGCTGGTTAACTTTTGATTTGCCTTCACAGCGTCTTAAACGGCGTCTTCATCAATTGATTTTGGCCTTCCCGAACGTCGCCGATATGTATTTAGATGCACAATGGATTAATCTTCTGATTGATATACTTAACTGTAATCCACTCGGGGAACAGAAGCTACACTGTATTATTGTAATATAACCTTATTCTATATTCTGATTTCATATATAGCATAATGACGTTGACTCACCGGTCCCCTTTAGATCACCGAAGTTCAGCGACGTTGAGCCTGGTCAGTACTAAAATGGGTGACCATTTGGAAATACTAGGTGTTGTATGTGCCATCCGCTTATCTCGGTATTGTTTCCAGTCGTCCTGGACTTCTCCTTGCTACTGGAACCAAGCAGTGCCGATTCGGGAAAGTTGTGGTTTGGATTGCGCAACCCTGACCTCACTATTACACGCCCAACCACCCTTACAGGGGGGGGGTATCTATTGTCTCTCGAGGCCAGACGGAGGCCATAAACCTCATTCTTCTTTTCAACATGATGTTTGCCTTATTGATTTACTATGCCTACCACTGTCACACCATTAATGCATAACAAGCCGTTCTTCTTCAGTTACGTTTGAGATAAGAAGCAATGTAACACTACGAGCATTTGAAACCATGTTACATAACGACATTTTCCTTAAGCCACGTCACACAACGATTTGAATCAACATGTGGGTTTGAGTGTTCATTTATGTTTATATGCGTGTGTGTGTATAACATGTATACACACATTGTTTGTGTTACGTGTGTGTGTATAACATGTATACACACATTGTTTGTGTTACGTGTGTGTATATAGTTTACTCTTTATTATGAGTGGGTGTGTTTCGTGTTTATTATGTACATGTGTGTGTGCTATTATCTATACGTGTAACATATATACGCATATAGTTTATTATATGTATGCGTGTATGTGATCTTTTTATATGTAATTATAAGTAAAACTATTTGATGTTGTCGTGTGTTTGTGTTTCTCGCCTATACGTAACTTTGCTAATATTTTGTCTTTTACTAAAGCATAACTTGAAAAAGTTGTTGCGAAAAATGACGAAACTCTAATAGTTTGGGTGATTGAAATAGGATTTGATCAATACTTAAATTATTTTTGATTAAAAAAAATGGAGAAATGGAGGGGAAATATTGATACGTGTGTGTTACGTATATATACAAACACATAATACCGTAAACATTGAATTTAACTTGAAAACTTTATTATAAAAAAAATATCATGAATAACGAAGAGTTGAAGTTACATTACGTTACAAACTGTTTACTTGCTCTCTTAGAAATGTAAGAGCTACGTTACAGATGCCACCTTATTTTGAGCCGTGAGGCCATCAAAAAGATAAGATGCCAACACGTTACAATTATATAGCAACGAGAGTCATTTAATTCTGAAGTAGAATATATTATTGTAAACTACTGAAATATTTATAGTGTTACATTGATTCATATTGAATCTTTGTATTGAGGGTTTCAAATAGGATTTGTCTGTTATGTACTTCACGTGGTTATGCGTGGCATTGATTCTTATGGTTATGTTTCATATAGCTTTTATCTTCTTAAAGGAGGTTCCACATATAAATGTATGAAATGTCTTTCAAATGGTTATGCGTGACGTTACTCATTATGGTAATGTGTCACGTAGCCATTGATGGAATTCGCTTGTAACTCGTCAAGATGTCACATATCCAGAAGCCTAGAAATCTACATTTACTTGGTATCCATCGGCAGTCGAAATACTCGGCGTTGCCCAGTATTGTATTTACTTGCATTTTTTTCTTTTCTTTTTGTGAACTATACTGTTTGGTTTTCTTTTTTTCAAAATTATTATTTTTCAAGTTCTAATCAAAAGAGGGGTAACTCTGCATAGTCTAATACAGAGTTACGTCCTTTTTAAGATTGTGGCTATTTGGCAATAATTCAAACTGGACAAAGTATTTTCTAGAAGGAATTAAATCAAATTATATTTTATTCTTCTTAAAAAAACACTGAAAGAAAAACTGATGAACCACAATCAAATATTGATTTTGTAGGAAGAAAGCTATCGATGACAAAAAAATCTATACAGATATCGACTTTATATATTTGATAAAACATCGCTTGCTTTGGTTTGACTGTTTAACGGCGGCAAATCAAACCTATTGCAAACAATTATTTTATACGCTTAATTGAACATAAGCTGCTATTTTTTCTTTACACGTAATTGGTATAACAGTGACGGTTGTATTAGTGTGTAAATATACCTACTAGCTGACTCCATGCACCGAAGCGGAATCCATATCGTTTTACCACTCAGAGACTGTTTGTACGAACGAAGAACTTTCTCATCTGTGTAACAAATTGCCACGGTATTGCTTCCCTATAGACTACAACATAATCGTCTTGAAGTGGAACGTCAACAAATACTTTTCGAGCCATTTTTTAAGTAATCAAATGTTGTCCATCGTTTCCAAATGCTCTCATAGTATTGTTCATCATCCAACTGACAATCTCATTAACCATCATCCTCGAGTTGCTTTTGGCCTTGGTTAATGGCAACATAAGTATTAAAAAAATTTAAGTTGAAACTGAGAAAAATATTTTGGAAAGACCCATGGACTGCGTGAGAGAAGAACTTCAAATATATGAAGAACATTACCACCCGTGCAGAATGCAACATGGTCGTCTTACAGTCCACAAAAATATTTAGAAAAGACCCATTGACAAGCGGTTTATTGATTGTCGTGTCCACAGACTAACTAAAATATATGGTAAAAATCGACATTTTCATCAATACATTGACAAACACAGCAGAATCCAATATCAAACACTGTCACACGTGAGAATTATTTTTGCACGATTCAATTGATCTCCCACCCCCGCAACTAAGGTTTTCAAGAAATTATTTTCCTGTGAACTGGAAATATATAGTAACTAAATGAATACCCGTCTCAGGACGGGTAAAGTTAATTACTCGAACAGAACAGGTTTGCACCACTTTTATGTCTCCTTACGAAGATTAAAATCGGTACTACTCCAGATAAAGCGCCTAATTTCCGTGACTGCTCGGCCGCAGTTAACGAGGCTGTAAACAAAACTGAAAAAAAAGACAACAACTGACCAATCAGGTTGCTGCAAAGCAGGCTATAGCAAGCAGCCGATAATAATTGGAAGGAATCGCTAATCAAAACAAAAAAAATGAATTTCCAGTAGTTGTGTCAGACCGTGGGATCTCCGGAGCAGGTGATACATTTCTGCGAGCAGAAATGTCGTCTGCCGACCAGAATGAGGTGTAACAAGTGTCAACGACCTTGCCGCTTGACGTCCAGAAAGAATATATCGGACAAGTATTCATGGAGATGCCCCACCCAAGAATGCAGGGCTTGGGTGTCTGTACGAGCAGGAACCTTCTTTTCGCGATCCAGGATGGAAATAGCAACAGGGAAGAACCTATGCAAGGAATGCGGCGTACTGTCTCCAACCACACAAGTGGACTGGAAGAATTTTCTGCGGGAGGTCTGCACAGAATATCTGTCGCGCAACCCTCGGCGACTTGGAGGCCCAGGGCATACGGTGGAAGTAGACGAATCTCTATTTAACCGCCGTAAAAACAACGTTGGACGTGTTCTCCAGCCGCTCTGGGTCTTCGAGGATACGACCCCGCAGAGAAGGAGGGTTTCCTGGTGACAGTGCCTAACGGGAATGCCGAAATCCTCCTTCCAATAATCAAACAGTACGTCGTACCTGGGGCCACGGTAGTATCTGATTGCTGGAGGGCGTATAACAGGTTAGGAAAGGAGGGGTATCAGCACCTTACAGTGAACCATAGCGAGAACTTTGTGGACCCGACAACGAGGGCTTGCACCAACCACATCGAGAGGATGTGGAAGGAAGCGAAACAGAGAAACAAGAAGGAGTGCGGGCTGACGAGCAGAGTACTAGTAGACGGCTATCTGCGCGAATTTATGTGGCGTCAGAGATTTCGAAACGACCCCTTCGACGCCATATTAACGTAGATAGCAGAAATCTACCCCGTCGACCATCCTCCTTCTACAGCCTCGACGACCCCCTCCTCTTCTGCCTGTCTTTCGCTCAGCCTAACAAAACAAACGGCAGCAAAAGTATCAGTAAACCCTGAACCTCTACGAGAAAATATACGTAATCCCCCACCCCCCAAAAAAATATTTTAAAAAACTTGCTTAAATATCGTAAAAGAAATTGTAAAATTGACTTGTTTGATTTACGTAAAAAAAACACACAAAAACAAACTTAAAAATGGTTCATTTTGCCCACGAAAACAATAAACAAAAAGTTCATTTATAGTTCTTCAGCTATGGTTTGTTCATTTCTTTCATTTTTTTTTTCAAATACATGCATTTTTTCCTTTGTATTCATCCTCTTATATTGTCGTCTGCCAACCTTCCATTTTTACGATTTTCAGTTTTGTTTACAGCCTTGTTTTCGTCTTGGCAGCTCTCGGGCGCTTCGGCGACCTGCCCGATCGCTTCGGGCGAGCAATCACGGAAATTAGGCGCTTTATCTGGAGTAGTACCATAAAATCAATATATAATGATACTAAACCTTATGTCTAGAATCCTTATTAAAATGTTGATCAAAATCCATTACATTATTTTGATTCTAGAAAATGCCTAACGATTATAGCTCAGGCTTAAGTAGTCTTAAGAAGAAACTGAAATTCAGGGAATCTTGCTTAGTTGTTGTCTAATGACTATAGATCAAATTCAATGCAAATATGAAATCGGCGGTTGTGTCTATATTATGCATCGTAAACTCCTTTGCATAAAACTAAATTAAACTAAATATAGCCCACATTTGGACTGTATTCCAAAATTGACAATAATTAGCTTAGGATTAAATCTTGTACATACAAATATATAAACATATAAATATACCTAACTTTATAATTATTTATATATATATTTTTATTAATTAATTTTTACGTACGTATAAAAGGAATATATGTACATAAACATTATATATATATATATACATTTGTTCAGAACAAAACTTAGATTTAGTATACGGAACGTTTATGTTTTTGCCTTTTAAGGGAAGTGGGGTCTGATCAACTCTGCTGGGAAGCCATGAAATTAAAAACTGTCTTGTTTTTAAATTCCCGAAACAGTTTTTCATGGTAAACAACTGATGATCCCTTAAATAATGTTAGAAATAAACTAATATAATAACTGTAAAAACTAAATTGACTTCCATGAGTGATTTTCCACTGAACGACTTAGGACTTCAGGGTTTTTATTATTTTTAAATAAAAATTTATTTTTTTTAGTTTTAATGGTTGAGAAATTTCCGAGACTATATATATATATATATATATATATATATATATATATATATATATATATATATATATATATATATATATATATATATTAGAGATGAAAGATGAGAATAAAAAATTGTAAAGACCCAATATTTATTAGAACATCAAAAGTTCAGAGCAAGGAGCCTTATACTTATATCCTTAATCCGTATATATATATATATATATATATATATATATATATATATATATATATATATATATATATATATATAGTACACGTATTGTATTAGTTTATGTAGGTGTAAATTTGTTGAAACTCCAGTGTTTATAAAAAGTGCTCAATAACAAGTAGAACTGTTCTTTAGTATAACTTTTTATTTATACAAACATTATTGGTTACATATGTGCATACATGTTTCGGTTGTACTCTTCACAGAGTGTCAACCTCTTCAGACCAAAGAAGACAGAGAAGACTTCTATGCCTGACTTGTTCACCAAGTCTCAGTCATGAATATTCAACAGTCTTTGTGTTATCGCCGCTCAATGATATGCAGGTACGTACACGTTTTCATCAGAATGGGCTTCACACCTACCGGACCTTAACACCCCAGGTTGTTATCTGGTGTGTTTAATAAACCAAATGCTAAGAGAGGAGAGTGTCAGAGTTATTGCCAATTGTGAACGTCGTGTGCGTATCATTACATGGTGATAAAACAAAGGCAAGTGCATTTATTTTGTTGTTGTAACAAACATCTCCGGCGCTTATTTGTGAAACCTCGTAAATTTTCAGGTGACTTTATTCTCTCATTCCACGGATGTACTTTTCAAATAGCTATTTACCTAAAAAAAATCGGTTAAGACCACAGATGTATACATGAATGTACAATGCACCATGGTTGACCCAACTCGTCACGACTCGGCTAGTAAAATGATAGAAGTTTTTTTTATTTTTCAGTTGTGACGATGCAGACGATATTGAAATACGATTTTAAAAAGTAAGAGAGAAATGGCGGATGAATATTAAATAGTTCGTTTTATAAAGTAATAAAAAGAACACTGTGAACTCTTAATCATATTTCTGCTGAGTCGACCTGTCAGTTTTTTGTGTTTTGTTTTTGTTTTTTTTCTTGGTATTTTCACTGAAATTCTTTTCATTCTTCTGACATCACGATTTTATTCGTTCCACACCTTTTTTGTGTCTATTTTTAGATAGACAAAGTATTGGCCGATAAATGGACTATTTTTTTTTTTTCGTGCAAGCTTTTCAATTCACCTTTATAAAGAAAAAGTGTTTTTCCATATCTGAACTGATATATGGCTATAATCACGTCGATACACCGGTTCCCATGAAATTCGACGAGTTAAGCCACGTTGAATCGGGCTTCGTACTAAATGGGTGACCATTTGGGAAGACCAGGTGCTCTATGTGACAAAAATATCTTCAAAAATGAATTTACAAATCAATCGTCTACAAAAATGTACCGTTTCGGCATAAAATGACACATCACCAAACGATGTTGAGGTGCTTTTTTGTTTTGTTTTGTTTTGTTGAGGTGCTTTTTTGTTTTGTTTTGTTTTATTGAGATGCTTTTTTGTTTTGTTTTGTTTTATTGAGATGTTTTTTTACTTTGTTTAATCTTGTTGAGGTGTTATATGTTTTGTTTTGTTGAAGTGCTTTTTTGTTTTGTTTTGTTGAGGTGCTTTTTTGTTTTGTTTTGTTTTGTTGAGGTGCTTTTTTTTTTTCTTTTTTTTTTGTCTTCTTGGGATGTTTTTATGCTTACTTCAGATGCTTTTTTTGTTTTGTTTTGTTTTGTTTTGTTGAGGTGCTATTTTATTTTGTTTTGTTTAGTTGCTTTTTGTTTGGTTTTGTTGAGGTGTTTTTTGTTTTGTTTTGTTTTGTTTAGTTGCTTTTTTGTTTTGTTTAGTTGCTTTTTGTTTTGTTTTGTTGATGTGCTTTTTTGTTTTGTTTTGTTTAGGTGCTTTTTTGTTTTGTTTTGTTGAGGTGTTTTTGTTTTGTTTTGTTGATGTGCTATTTTGTTTTGTTTATTTGCTTTTTGTTTGGTTTTGTTGAGGTGTTTTTTGTTTTGTTTTGTTTTGTTTAGTTGCTTTCATGTTTTGTTTTGTTTAGGTGCGTTTTTTGTTACGTTTTGTTGAGGGTTTTTTCTGTTTTGCTTTGTTGAGGTGCGTTTTTTAGGTTCTTTTTTATGTGCTTTTATGTTTTGTTTGTTCAGGTGCGTTTTTTTATGTGTTTTTGTTGTTTTGTTGAAGTGCTTTTTTGTTTTTTTGAGGTGCTTTTATGTTTTTTTTTGTTGACGTGTTTTTGATGTTTTGTTTAGTTGTGGGTATATTTTATTTGTTTTGTGGGGTACTTTTTTGCTTGATTTTGGTGATGTATTTTAACGCATAAATTTATCGTGTCCAGTAAACCTACTGAACATGATACTTTTAGTATATCGGATCTGAAATACACAAAAATATGTAGCTTTAATATAGACAACTTGTTTAAACAAGCGAACGCAATGATCTAGTATATAATGATAGTTAAGAGTGTTCCAAGTTAATAAGGTGTTTGGTAGTGTGTCAGAATATGTTGAGTAATCATGTTTGTTTCGGCTGGCGTCGTGTGACAGTGTGTGTAAATTGGGTTGCCATTAAAGATGTGCGTATATAGCGCGCCTTTTTCTTTTTTTCAGTGAGAGCGTGTGTGCATGAACATGTGTATACGTGAGTTCGGTGAACGGTGTGGGTATGCTGCAGTTATGCGTACAGTAGTTCGGTAATGTCTCTTGTCATGTGTGCAATTTGTCCCCGATTCACTGTGTGTTTGGGTTTTTATATCACGTGCAAAATTCGGAGGTTAATCATCTTGTGTCTATGGTTGGCTGCAAGAAACTACTGATTGGTGATTTTGTCCAATCGAGAGTCGATACTTAAAAAACGACGTTCGCTTCTGCGGCTGCTTCTTATAGTTGCCATGCAACTAACCCCAACAACCATATTATCTGAACTGCCATTTTATTGTTGGACACGAAAGGATTTGCAAAATGTGGATCATGCCGTTATTTTATGTTTCACTCTCTCCTTTGTTGTTTCATAATTCGAGAAATATAGGAAAATAGGAAAATGTACTAATATTATATGCATTGTGTGAACGCATATAAAATGCTTATTTTGTGTTGGTAACATGAAAAAAATTCTATTATGGAGTATGAAATAGAAAGAGATAAAGAGACATAACGCTGCGTCTTTAAACGTTAAAGCCCCGATGATTTTGTGCTGGTAATATTTATTACACATGACGACAGAACAACAATAGGAAAGAAGAGGAGATAGAACAAAAAGAGAGAGAGAGAGGGGGGAGAGAGAGAGAGAGAGAGAGCGGTAGATATCGCATAAAATAAGAGCGTGAAGTTAAACATACAGTGAGAGAGAAAGTTAGAGCAGAAAGAAAGTGAGAGAGAGAAAGAGAAAGTGAGAGAGAGAGAAAGAAAGAGAAAGTGAGAGAGAGAAAGAAAGAGAAAGTGAGAGAGAGATAGAAAGAGAAAGTGAGAGAGAGAGAGAGAAAGAGAAAGTGAGAGACAGAAAGAAAGTGAGAGAGAAAGAGAAAGTGAGAGAGAGAGAAAGAGAAAGTGAGAGACAGAAAGAAAGTGAGAGAGAGAGAAAGAGAAAGTGAGAGAGAGAGAGAAAGAGAAAGTGAGAGAGAGAGAGAGAGAGAGAGAGAAAGAGAAAGAGAAAGTGAGAGAGAGAGAGAGAGAAAGAGAAAGTGAGAGATAGAAAGAAAGAAAGTGAGAGACAGAAAGAAAGTGAGAGAGAGAGAAAGAGAAAGTGAGAGAGAGAGATAAAGAGAAAGTGAGAGATAGAGAGAAAGAGAAAGTGAGAGAGAGAGAGAAAGAGAAAGTGTGAGAGAGAGAGAGAGAGAGAGAGAAAGAGATAGTGAAAGACAGAAACTTAGTAAGAGATGTGTCACTTGTCAAGTTATTTGCAAATTGCTGCTAGTTGGGACAATGGAAATCGATTTATTTTCAAGCATAACTCATTTCCTAAACCAAGGAATATTTTAACTTGTACTTTGTATGAATAAAATATATAGTAAAAAAGCCGTTGGGAAACAAATATTGATTAACTGAACTTTAGTATGATAATAAAGATAAACATATACGCATACCTAACTTTATATATGTAGATACGGGTTTTCAAATGTATCATAGCATTTTTTAGATGGGCAGAAGTTTGACTGAATTTTAATTTGCCTCAGATTAATGCACATTTGTAGTCACATTTAAAAAGATGATTTTCTTTTAAATATTGAATTTAAATTTTGAATATTCTAATATGTGTGACTAAAATATATAGGAAAGATAAACCTAGGAGAAACAAACGTTGATTAACTCATATTTAGTATAATAATGGATTCTCAGCGTTAAACGCGCTGATTGAAGGAACACAGTTTTAGGATGATCGTACTTGTTTGCATCGAACTTAATTACTTTTTTTAAAAAACGATTGTGAAAGAGACCTGGTCTCAAGGTTGCTGTGTGTGTGTGTGTGTGTGTGTGTGTGTGTGTGTGTGTGTGTGTGTGTGTGTGTGTGTGTGTGTGTGTGTGCGTGTGTGTGTCATTTACAACAGATGGCCTCGTCCTCGACAGCTGCCAGTTCAATAGAACAAAAAGCACAAAATGTGCCAACAAAAACGGAGAAAGCAACCACGTGGCTTGGAATGAACGAGTCACACCCATCGGACGACCCAACAAAGATAGCGTAACCATAAGCTTAACGCTACATATCTATTGAGTCAGTAAAAATGGCACAGGCAAACATGACAAGGTAAAGATAGCACCGTTTAAAATCGCACAGTTTATAATAGCACAGATTAAAATGGCACATGTAAAATAGCACAGGTAAAAATGGCTCGGGTAAAAATGGCATCGCAACAGTGGCTCGGCTAAAAATGCTAGGATAAAAATGGCACATGTAAAAACGGTTTTGTTTTTATATGTGCCTAAGGCACAGAAAAAATGACATGGTAAAAGTAGCACAGTTTCAAATGGCACAGGTAAAAAATCACAAGTAAAATGGCAGGGTGAAAATGGCTTATGTAAAAGTGCTAAGGTAAAAAAGGCACAAGTGTATGACAGAAAAAATGGCACATGGAAAACATATTTGACTCGAAATGAAAATAATCAGTCAAAGAATCTGTATTTTGCTGTTCGCTTTGAGTTCTAGTGATGATCTTTTACTTGACCACTTCGTTTTCTATCGTCTGCTGCGTCGTTAACAGGACGCGTAAATCATTATTTTACAATGCCTTTAAGTTATTCAATGCCGAATCCAGTCATATAATAAAAGTTTTTAGCCTTCAAGTTCTTAATACAAGTTAACCCCTAGAATGCAAACCATATGATGTGAAAATCTGAGTTTATGAAATTCTAGGATAAAATACATGAAGAGAAAAGTTTGTCAAAGTAAAAAGAAAATGTTATCTAAATTTACAAGTATTATTTTAACCCCAACCCTATCTCGAATTTAATCTTTCTAAATTTGCCCTCGGGCTTATTTATTATGTTACTGGTTTTACATATATCTAGTTGTTGGACGTATAAGTAATTATACGTCCAACAACTAGATATATGTAAAAACACATATACAACTGAAACTAGTCAGGTCGCGGTCATGTCTTAAGGTGCAGACATGATTTGTAGATGTTTAATCATGTCTGGAGTTAATGTAAAACAGGTTTTGAAAACATCATAGATAGAAAAAAATCGAAACCACGAAACAGTATTTTTTTTGTCTTCTATCTGTATTTAAATTATAAACACCATTTGTTATTTCGATTATTGGATTTTCTGAAGAAAATCAATAATTTTATGATTGGGAAAAATCGATTACAAACGTTGCTCTTTAAAGAGTTCTCAGCCTGAATTTTCTACTCTATATTAATTTTTACTTGTTTTGCCTGTTAACCTTATAAGAAAAAAATGTTGTATCAGGTCCATCTATCAATACTGTGTTTTGTTTTTAACACATTGCGAAAATTTCCAGTGGAAATTATCTTATTTAGAAATGATAAAGTTGATATGCTGGAGAGGAAAATCATAAATTCGTAAAGTTTTACTCTGAAAGATTTTCTGAAACACGTGCACATTTGGACAAATATTATTGAGTTTGGGAGCAATATTAT
>OY744519.1:4052500-4112500 GCA_963556195.1 Sepiola atlantica
GACTGAATTTGCTTTGACTTAAGGGGAGCTGTTTCATTGAGCTTTTTGATATGAATCTGAGGTTTTTTATGGACATTTGACTTTAAAAGATTTTGAGAATCAAGGTTTGGCCTATATTACTTCTATTTCGCCATTGACGTTTCTAATACTTTTCTGAACATTTCTTTGCATGAATTGTCGCCTTTATATTTCATAGTTTTCATCTGGCAACCGAATCTGAAGACGGGATATTCGTGGCAAATTGATTTTGTTCAAGTATCCTCTGAATCTTTTTCCAGAAACATGTGTAATATTTTTTTCTCCGAAATTGACACAGTATGATATAACTCTAATAGGTCATATTGTATATATATATATATATATATATATAACAGTTTTTTTTATTATATTCGAATAACCATGGTTTGTTTTATTACTTTTATTTTTATTTTGTTCACATTTCACTAAAATTCCAAATTTCTGTGAGATATATTTAACGGTCCGTTTCATTTGTTTTGTGCCAAACAACATTTGTATGTCAATATCGTCTCTGCAACACTACAAAATCATCAGAAAAAGTTCACAAATAATAAAAGAGTTCTTAGATTAGAGTGTCTTGAAAAACACCCACATCATACATCAGTTTCATTTTAAGGTGAAAATAAACAAAAGAACAAATAAAATTTTTTAGAGCAAACACTCACACGTGTGCGATCAAACTAATCAGCCATCTTGATATTTTTCTGATGATTAAAACCAGACTCTACCCACATAAGGAGGCAAGTAAACAGGAGAAAATTCCTCTGTCTTATTGACAGATTAATTAGTCACTACAATTCGAAAGTAATTTTTAAACTTTTAAACTGAAGAACAAAAAATAATTTCTGACTTGAATAAAAATTTTAGGGTAAAGGTAAAATAGTTTGGCACTTTTCTGTAAATATTACATTTTAACACGCGCCTCTGTCCTACCAAAGAACCAACGTTATCGTGATTTCGAAGTGACGTTTACTACATTCTGAATTCTCGACGAAAAACATCCGATTCGCTTAAGCTGTGAAAACTTGTCGGCAGCACAAAAAAGGCAACAGCTGTTGTCGACAAAAAAAAAGCCGCACAAAAGTCAACATCAGTCGCCATTTTCGATTATTCGATGATTGCGCGACAGGAAGTCGCACCAGAAACATATGTACACGTCACAGGGATCCTAGCGCCATATTGAGGTTCGTACATCCAATGGAAAGAAAGAAACATTAAGACACTTTTACTGTTTTACTGTTTTACTGTTTTACTTTTACTGTTGTCATATTTGTGTCTGTCCCATTTAAGGGTTCTTGAAAAGGTGCAGAAAAGTATCTGTAATTTGATTGGCTCCAACCTTTCTTCTTCTCTACACCCACCCTCTCACAGACGTGATATTGCTAGTCTCAGTCTTTTCTATAAGTTCTATTATGACATGTGTTCTTCAGAATTGTGTGATCTATCCCATGCTTCTTTTGTTCCAGCTCGTTTGACTCGTTGGTCTAGTGGTCTAGTGGTTTCCATCAATTCGCTGTTTTGATATCTCATTATAATACAGCTTCTTATTCCAGTAGCTTCTTTCCAAGAACTGCATGCTTGTGGAACTCTTTTCCTGTTGACTGTTTTCCTCCTACCTTAGCCGTAGTCTTCTAAGACTAAGACCGTCTTTGCAATAATCATATTTTGTTCTTATTAGCTCCTTACATCAAGTGGCTATATGCCTTGTCTGAAGCGATTTCCATTTAAAAAAATATTAATCAGGAGGAAAAATTTACTCTCTGAAAATCTGCAATGAACAGTTATCATTAATGATTACTCTAACTAGAAAATAATCCTTATCCTCGAGTAGCTCTTTGCCTTGATAAGCGTGACTCAATAAAAAACCAGAGGTGCAATCCAAACAATGGGCGATACTACCTCAACCAGAGGTGCAATCCAAACAATGGGCGATACTAACTAAGAATTAAAATAAAAATAAAAGGGGGTCACATATACCGATATAACCCAAATGGGAAGTGGTAATCCCTGGACGGACGGTATAATAAGCACAAAACAGATACTAAACTTTACCCCCTTCACCGAAAAGGAGGAAGGAATGACGAGACAACATATACCACACTGATCCAGCCAAAAGAAGAGTTAATGTCTGGGAGGATGGTCTCGTGACAACTGAACAGGTACTACACTACCACTCCCCCCCAAAAAAGGAGTAGGTAATACCTGGGAGGATGGTCTTATGACAACCGAACAGATACTACACTAGCCCCCAAAAAGGGGGTAATGCCTGGGATGGTGGTCTCATAACAACAGAACAGATACTACCCCCTAAAAACAAGGTAATGCCTCGGAAATACTTCACTACCTTTCAAAGGAGGAGGTAATGCCTTGTAGGGTGATCCCGTGGTAACGGAAAAGATACTACACTACCTCCAAAGATGGAGGTAATGTATAGGAGGATAGTTTCATGGCAAGAGAACAGATCCTACACTACCCCTCCTCTCGAATTGAGTAGTCTGAAGTTGTATAGTAAGCTAAAAAGTAGAAGTAATGATATAGTTTCGGCTACAGACAAACAGATATCAAATCTCCGTGAGTAATAGATGAGTATCGCCATCTTGAACTACAGCAGAACAAAACGATCACTATGTCGATGTTTACGTGTCCAAATCACCGAAAATAATGTTTACGACGAGGTCAAATGTCAAAATAGTGATCGTTTCATGCTGCCGTAGCCTCATACAAACGCAGGTAGAATAGTATAATGTAACAAACAACATCTAATATATAAACTTGTATTGTCGGATTTTCAAAGTCAGACCCAAATAGCATTTATTCTGGCAAATAAAACTTTTTTCTTCATTTTTATTTTGTTATTGTTGTACCGTGTTATTGGCAACATAACATGTACTTAGTTACAATTTATTAAAAAAAAAATTACTGAAGACTGCTAATACAGAATATTTTTAAATAATCACAAAGGGATAACACATTTTAAATTTAAGAATATTATAGGAGTTGTTTACTTTAAGTTTAAAATGTGCAAACAAATAAAAATTAAAAACTAAAATGACTTCACTGAATCCCGGGCAATGCCGAATATAAATAAACCACAAAACCTACTTCTTTGTTATCAAAATGCACAGAGATTCGAAAAGTGTATGACTAAAGAAAAGAAAATATTGGTCTAATTATATAAAAAATATATTATAATTATTTTTCAGTAGTGATTGTAAGAAATCACTATATTACTTATGACATATGTGCGTAGAACCAAAATGAGAAAAACTATGAGTAGTGGTTGTAGTAGAAATATTTAGTCGATACTTCTTGGAGGAAAAACTCCTCCTTTTTTAAAATATCATTAAGCAAAATGAAAATATCGATCCGGATAAACTATGTAATCGATGAAGTCGATTGGAAAAACAATTTTAAAAAACAAATACTCGGTTTGAAACCTGATGTTTATATACAGAGCGAATTAAATACGTATCTTATATCTGCTAGTTTATAATGATTTACATTATATATTAGATAAATATGTTCTTAGAAATAAATGAACAAAACCTACGTGATTTGAATTAACGTACGTTATTAACGCAACTAGTAATTTATTCTTTTTTACGGCAACCGTAAACAAATTTAACATTTTTATTTCTAAACAAGGCCATACTTTTAGTTTAATATAATATTTATTGTTTCATAAAGTTGAATAAATATAACATACTGTAGGCCACAAATATAAAATGATAGGATTATTAAACGCAATAGTTACGAAATGAAGATGTGTTTAAACGTTTAGACGACAAAAATTTAAACATGCGTTTGTCGTATAATTAAAATATTGATTTATTAAAATACTTCAGAGAAGAGGGTAAAAGGAAAGTTTATCAATGAAACGTGATAAAATTGAAGTTTTAAAATAAACACAATAAATAAAATTTTACTCTCCCGATTGTTTTAAATTAATTTTGCACAAAGAGGGTGTATAAACGTGACCCACTTGGGGGTTAATACCTCCGTTAATATTAATTATATTGTTTTGTACTTTTCAGGGTTGATAAAAATAGAATAACGTTTCAAAATCATCCAAGATTATTGCGTAGATTTTCTCCAGAATGTGTGGTTCAATGATGAAGTCTACTTCTCTCTGTCAGGTTGCATCAACAGCAAGAACTCTGTACTCTGCGGATCTTAAGAGCAAGAAGAAGTTCTTCAACTTCGAGATGGTGATACATGGGGTCACCATCTCGAAGCATGGTAGAATTAAACCCTTTTAGTTTGAGAATAATATTTTTTCATGGAAATCGCTCCAGACAAAGCATGAAGCCACTTTATGTGAAAAGCTAATAAGAACGAAACATGATTATCGCAAAGACAGGAGATGCATATTTGCCTTACTCTTGAAAAGACCAAGGCTAGAGGTGGGGGTAAAACAGTCGACATGAAGAGAGTTCGACAAGCCTGCAGTTCTTGGAAAGAAGCTACTGGAGTAGGAAGCTGTATTACAATGAGGTATCAAAGAGCGAATTAATGGAGACCACAAGACCAACAAGTCAAACGAGCTGGAACAAAAGAAGCAAGGAATAGATCAGACAATTCTGAAGAACACATGTCATAATAGTATTTGTAGAAAAGACTGAGAACAGTAACGAAAGCAGATCATATCTTTTTATCAAAACCGATGTAAGTAGCTAGTTTCTAGGAATAAACATATTGATAACAAACTTCAAGAATCCGACTGACTTCATTTTATATAGTAGAGAGAGAGAGAAAGAAAGAGAGAGAGAAAGAGAGAGAGAGAGAAAGAGAAAGAGAGAGAGAGAAAGAGAGGGAGAGAAAGAGAAAGAGAGAGAAAAAGAGAGAGAAAGAGAGAGAGAGCGAGAGAGAGAGAGAGAGAAAGAGAGAGGAAAAGAAAAAGAAAGAAATAATATATAGTCTTAATATGAGTAACGGCTGGCGTTTTCTTTTGTTATTCTTTAAGTGGTTTATCAATTGTGTAGTTCAGATACAATAGCTTTCATACTGTACTTCAATGTACCGCATGTGAGTAATTAAAATACAAAAGTTTACCTACCATGAAATGTATCTGTTTCAATTGAGACAGACAGACAAATATATCTAATTATTATATATATTTGTAATTGAAATATTCTTTTGGGGCAGATAATTAAAAATAATTTTGAACGTAACTCTAACCGGATCTAAAAAATTCATCTAATGGAGATTTGGCATCTGTCTGTCTGAAACCGAAACTATACTATTACTTCTATTAAAATTGAACTATTGTACTTATGTAACTAATGGAGATGCGGCATCTATTTGTCTGAAGCCGAAACTATACTATTACTTCTATTAAAATTGAACTATTGTACTTATGTAACTAATGGAGCTTTGATATCTATTTGTCTGAAGCCGAAACTATACTATTACTTCTGTTAACATTTAACTATAGTACTTATGTTTCTAATGGAGATGTGGCATCTGTCTGTCTGAGACCGAAACTATACTATTACGTCTATTAACATTGTAATATTGTACTTATGTTACTAATGGAGATTTGGTATTTGTCTTACTTTTTAATCTTTTTTGTCAAACTTGGGAATATGTACAGAATTTCGAACCCTTTTTATTTCATCCACGGGGGTAGCTTCCTTTCGTTCCGTCAGCCATTGCCGGATAGAAGTCTTCAATAATTCGTAATTGTATTCTTAGTATTGCCCACACTGAGGATTGAACCTTCAACCTCTAGAAGACTGTTACTGATTATTAACCGAAACTATACTACTACTCCCACTATTGTACCATCATTTAATGCTCAATTAGAGTTAGGGTTAGGGTTAATATTTTTTGGTTAGCATAAGACAATCAATCCAGGCATTACCTCAAACTTTTGGGGAGCATTCTAGTATATGTTAGTTCATCCTGATCATCTCAGTCTAGTTAAAATATACGACTGCAGGAGCCTATTTTTGCTAGTAGAAAGAAGAATAATCATTTACCAAAAAACGTATCTACGAAGCGATTGTCTAGACGTCCTCTTCTGTGAATGTAAAACATGGCCCCTGAGGGTAGTCAGCCAACGAAAGTTGGGGTCTTTGACAACGACTCTTTCTGCCGCATTCTGAGTTCTCGCCGTCATGGCTGTGTGTTGACAGTTGTCCGTTCGCTGCTTCCACAATGTCGTCTTCGGCGGTTTGGGCACGAAGCTTATTGCCCGAAAGGGGAGATCATCCGTGATGTACTCCTCGCTGCGTTTCTGCCTGGCTAGCGCAGACGCGTCGGTGGAAAGCTGAAATTATGAGCGATAACCATCAAGGGAGACATTGCATCATGCAACACTCTCAGGCCCACAAGTTGTTGGTCTTCAGCGATGGAATCGTGAGTGTCTAGCTATTTTATGCAACCTTGCCCAGGACCTCCAGATGTAGGCTGCTATGTGTCGAGATGTGGTGAACACCAGGAAGTCAGCTGATTCCGAATGGGATAAATGCCGCCACAAGTAGAACTACGTACAATAAAATCCACTTTTAAGGCAACCCTCGGAATTTTAAGGCAACCCTCGGAATTTTAAGGCTACCCTCGGAATTTTAAATGAAAAAAAATCTTCAGAGCTTTATATACAAGCTGTCTTACATGGCGCAATAAGGCGTATTTCGTCTTTGAAATAAAGTAACCTAAAAATCTATAAGTTTTTGTTTCCATAAAATAAATACTTCATAATACCATTAATTTATTAATTAATAAATATTAATGATTTCATTTAACTCAGGTAAATTTCTGTCGCCCGGCAGTGCATTTTCTCGTAATTTGTTTTGCTTTACGTTTTTTAAGCTATACCTTTTTCCCTCAAATTTAGTTTTTGTTCCAAAGAAAATGAAAATCTATAATGGACAAATACTGAGTTACCTCTATTTTTTATTTTTTAACAGCGGCAAAAATATAATCGACTTTGATAAATTAATTTCTTGGAAGAATTTACTCGAATTATTTTTTATTGTTCTTAATAACATAGGCAAACGTTCAACAAAATAAAATAGCTAGTCACAATCAAATATTGACTTGTCAGAATCAAAGCTATCGATGACGAAAAGTACCTACCCAGCGTCAACTGATGGTGTATTTATTTGCAATTTACTTTGCTTATATTTTTTTAAGCTATGCGGGTTTTTTTTCTAAATTTTAATTTTTGTTCCAAACAAAGGAAAGTAAGTCTGTAATTGCCACCGTCTTTTTAATGGCGAGTATACGGAAACAAATCCCACCGGATAAATTATTTTGTGGAAGGAATAAAGTTGAATTACATTTTATTGTTTTTAATAACATGGGCGAACGTTGAACACTAGAAAATGGCTAGTCAGAATCAAATGTTGACTTTCCAGAATCGATAACGAAAATAAAAACGGACTGACTTCACTTTATTACATAAAGAAAGATGAAAAAGACGAAGAAAAAGAAAAAGAAGAAAAAGAAAAAGAAGAAAAAGAAAAAGAAAAAGAAAAAAGAAGACAACGAAGAAGAAAAAGAAAAAGGATCATCTATGATTAAATGTTTGATTTTCATAAATAAATGCATGTCGTGGTTATAATTAAGCTGTAATAGTGTTTATGAGAGTCGGAAAGCCATTATATCGTATTTGGGCAGCCGTAACTATAAAAATCTGATTTTCAAATGCTTCTAGGATTAAGTATTCATCCGTAAAAGTGTTATTAAAGCGGATAATAAAATATGGAAGGAAATCGGCCACAGAACTAAACTAATTCCTGACAAGAGAGATTTTATGTAAAAGCCCACTTCACTGTTATCGGCATTTACTGATTAATCGTCCTCCATTTTCAGCCATGAATAATAGCCGGTTCTGTAACAGTCAATAAGCTACAAGTGCCATAAATTGCAAACTTATGTCACGTTCTAATCTCCCCATAAACAACTCGTATAAACCATACACAGCAGCAAAGCCGGCTTTACTCTTTTGCCCCTCAGCTAAAAATGCTGAGAGCGACAGTAGATCGAATCAACGGAAGGACTGCGCTAAAAGCTGATTTTACGGTCATTCATTTTAGTTTTTATGGTTTCCCGAACAGGCGCGAAAATAGTATAAGTTCTCGGCCATTAAACGTAGAGGATTTCAGCGGCCATTTTATTTTCATGGACGTTTGTTCGTTCGAATCTAATCGCTTTTGCTCGGATAAAACCACCGATTGCCATAGACGATTGCATTCTTCGCGAGAGTTCACCGTTCAAACTCCTCGGACTAATATTCTCAGGCAACATGAATTAGAATAAGTACATAGAAGGTGTTGCCAAGTCTGCTGCAAAGAAGGTAAGCTCCCTCTACCAGACTAGAAAACTTCTAACATCTGCAAGTATCCTAAATCTCTATAAAGCCACTATTAGGCCGTTCATGGAGTATTGCTACCACATCTTAAACGATGCACCAATTAATAGCAGCTCCATTTCGACCCGGGTACAGAAACGAATTTCTAACCAAATAGGTCCCACACTGTCTGCCAAGCTCCAGCTCCTGTTGCATCGCCGCAGTGTTGCCTCACTGTGCTTTTTTTTACAACTATCCACGGAATGTGCTCAGATGTAGATACTGCACTTGTACCCCTCAACGAAAATACCCCCGACCTATCGACTAGCAGCAAAATCTCACCCCTTCATTGTAGAGGTCCTTAGATGCTGGAGTATTTCTACTATTATAGTTCCTTTCTTTTTGATTTTCTCTTCTTGCCCTCTGTTTCATCAACCGTATCAACATACAGAAATCTAAATGGAATTGGAACAACCCTCTTGCATTTAATGGCAATATGCCTCGTTTGACGTGAACAAAAGTAAAAAAAAATATGAGAACAATGTTGTAGTTCGCTTGGAGCATTGTGTATAGTGTAAGAATAATATTTTGGAGGCGATAACAATGCGTTGTTAAAGTGACACATATACGACACGTGGAATCGTAAAAACAAAGTGACAATATTGAAAAGTCAATAATTTTCAAAAAATTTTTTTTATTTACCAGTGTATCGTTGACCGTGGTGTTAGGTTGGAGTGTGTCCTTTTTATTATTATTTTTGTAATTTTCGAGGGAAGCCCTCATCTTCAGAAATAAAATAAATACAGCCACTCGTTGGAGTGTGTTTTTTTTTGCCAAAAGCCGGGGTCGGAAATGCTGGTTTGTTTTTAGTAGCAGGTCCGCAGAGGTTTGTTTATTTATTTTTTTTATTTTTTATATAATTTATTATTTACTATTTTTTTATATAATTTATTATTTACTATTTTTTTTAACCGTTGCTGTTTGTTTTGGTTAGTAAATATACTGTGTAATTTATTTATTTATTTATTTATTTTTTTATAACGTTGTTGTTTGTTTTGGTTAATAATTATACTGAATAATTATTATCTCGGTGGTAAAGGCTGGATAACTCGTGTAAGTCAAGCTTTGTTTGTGGGACTTATGTCCCTTTAGAGTTTTAATTAATTTCGACTCGTTCTATAAATTTGTTTACCGTGTGTGTGTAGTAGCAGATGTATATTCTATTTTAATAAAATTTAAACCATGTGTAAAATACACTAATTCACCAGTGCGGTTAGACTAGCACCTCTCCGTAGCCAGGGATCGAACCTTCAACCATGTATACTGTTTAATTGTTTGTTAGCCGAGATGTAAACAATGTTAGGTCATGATCCCGGGAATTACAATAGGCGAAGAATAAAGAGACGTTTGTCGACAATACAAATATTATCTACTCCCCAACCACATACCTGACTCACCTAACCCTACCCCTCACCCTAATCCTCCACATACCTGACTCCCCCTCCCATAATACACAGCCCCAAGAGGCATATAAACATTCTGGTAACAGATGGCCTGCACGCATGTCATTATGATTAGTGGGAAAGTATGACAAATCGATATGACACCACCAAAGATAATTACAGTCTCAAGGTTACCGAGTTCTTAGAATCTATCAGTGGCTGAACGGTGGACACGAAACGTGAAGTGGTTTAGAGCTTTTCTATTTATTTTAGTTCACCCTCAAACAAGGCAGGCTGCCACTGTAGACGAAAAGGGCTACTGAAAATTACGATAGAAGTTTTGGGGAGTTATTCTAAATTGAGAGCTGCGTAGCGAGATGCTTGTTTACATTAGTTTTAAATTTCTGCATGTCGGCACAGTCGGGGGAAACAGGGGGCATGGCGGGAGTTCCAAAGGCCGGCAGCCAGAGGTAAGAAGCTATTGGAGTAGAAGGCTCTCCGGTATCTGGGCACCTCCACAGTGAATGGATGGGATTTAGCTGATTGGTCGAGTGTATTTACGGCGAAAGGCACCAGAGCAGCAAGTTCATCGGAGCACATTCCATTTAAGTACTTGTAAAGCATAATGATTCAACATTGCGGCGATGGGGCAGGGGCTGGAGCATGGTTGATAATGAGGGACCTATTATATTGGACCTTGTCTAAGAGGGAGAGACTAGTGGATAGTGCACCAGCCCAGATGTGGCAACAATACTTCATGCATGGGCGAATGGTGGCTTTGTAGAGATATCAAATACTGTCAGGTGTGAACAGTTTTCTAGCACGATAGAGGGAGCCGACTTTCTTTGGGGCAGCCGTAGCAATGACTTCTATGTATTTGATACAATTCATGCTACCTGTCAATGATAGGCCGTTGAGTTTAAACGTTGAACTATCAGGTATTATACACTGTTCTACTTTGCGTGTCTTTGTAGCGTGTGGTCATACGGCACTTTCCCACCTTTTCACCCAGTCTTTTCCACGCTTATTGTACCCTGCAAGATATTTCAAGCTGCACTTGTTGAGTACTAGGAGAAGGCAGACAAGGCACTGCTGCATCGTATGGTCTCACACTCCACATTTGCAGATGGTTGGGTCAGTTTTGTAGCATTTTCTAGCCATGGCAACTTTGGATCACCCCATTCCCGTTCTCAGGCGGTTGAGTAGACCTAGGTTCTTCTGAGAGCTTCAGAAGGATGAGATTCTAATGTTAGTAAGAAGGGGGTTATTCTCTAGCCTTTTGGTCCACATCTGCACTCTCAGATGTTGTCAGGGGCTCGCCATGGCTGAGGAGCGTTTCCTTGACGTCAGTCCTTTGTCCATTGGTCACCGTCTATGAAAGGGATGACGTTTATCACTGTTAGCCTTCGTGATATTTACTCGACCGGCAACTTTCCGGCTCATATCTGCAGGGGCAATACTAAGGGGGAGATGCAGGTTGTTCAGGTTGGTAGGTTTCAGGCAAACCAGTGTTCAAGCGGCATGTGTTATTCAACGCCGGGTCTAATTTATTGGCATTTTCACCGTTTCCTGCAAGTTTATTTGTTGAATATTGAGCCTGGTGTACCGGAAATCGCACCTGGCAGGAATAAAACCTACTTGAGACAGACACGCACCTGGCAGGAATAAAACTAAATCATTTAGAAACGCTGTTTTCTTTACCAATAAGTCGACACTTATCAAGGCTAAAAGCCATTCGAGGATACGGGTTAATGAGATGGATAGATTGTCAGTTTTATAATGAAGAATATTATGACACGATTGAAAATGATTAATGGAATTAACAAACTTATGGAGACGGTGTATGACAAGTATTTGCTCATGTTGTATTTGAAGGGGGTCATGTGGTAGCCTACAGGGAAGCGGTCCCGTAGTAATATATTCAACAGATGGTAAGTTCTTGGAAAGAAACTAAGTTCATGAAAATTCCGCTTGATAATAGGCACACGGAGAAAAGAAAGTTCTTTCGCTTGTGTTCTTGCTGTGAATGTCTCACAGAACCAGATATTGGAGCTCAGTGGAACATATTTCATGGAAACAAGGAAAGAGTAGAGAAAGACTAGCAACGGCTCTTCTGTGTGAAATGGGCTGTTGAGAACAAAAGAGATCACCCGCCAGATTGCAAAATACATCATTTAGTCTTAATCACGATCATCCATTTTCTTTTTTTTATTCTTTGTATTTAATGCACTCGTATATTTATTGTAAATTCATGCTTCAATTATAAACTGAGCCACGGGACAATCGCTTGACTAATCTCGCGTCATTTCGCGTTAATCTCGTGAGTCCTCTTTCTGATCAACCATGTATTTCCGGTTCACTAATTGAGCCATCTTTCTTGGTTTTATGTATTTTCTAACTCATTTGCATAATTGAGCGTCATTATCTCTGTTGCGGACATTTAAATTCAACCTAACGCAAAGTTGAATGCACAGCCCGCTGATCTAATGAATTTGGAAGCGTATTTTTCCTTTTAATGTCTTCCCCTTTTTTTCTTTTTCTTTCTTTTTTCTGATTCTCGTAGTAAATGAGATTCTGATCGAAATCACTTTGATGATTTCGGCCTTTACACTTAAATGAATCAATCAATATTTCTTTTACAGATAAAACTGTCCCGCATTCCTTCTTTATTTCTCTCATATATATATATATATATATATATATATATGTTAATTTCTGAGAAACGGCGAAGGGGAAAGAGTAGGTCAGATATAAAGGATAGGTGGCGAGGAAGAAGTAGAAGGGAGTAGGTGAATTATTTGATTTTTGCAGATATTTCTAGATGGAAACGGGAAGATGGGACCACGGTTAAATGCTAGTATCAGTCAAATGGTAAGAAACGGTGAAGGAGAAGAGTAGGCCATATATGAAAAAAGATGATGAAAGGAGCGAAAGGGAAGAAGAGGAATAAGCAAGGGTTGGGTTAGTTTACGGTCAATTAAAGGTTAGGTAAGGGTTAGGGTTAGGATTAGGTAAGGGTTAGAGTTTTAAAAAAAAGAAACTTCGTTTTTTGTCCGGTTCAAAAGCTGTACAATCTTTTTTTGCGAGAATTTTTTTTTAGTCATTTTCGAAAATTTTGCAGGTTTTCCTTTGGAGTTTCGACGTTCCTATTGGCTACTGTCACCAGGAAACCCTCTTTCTCTCCGGGGTCATCCGAAAAACTGGAGTTGTCGTCTGCTTTTATCACCTTATGATTCACTAAGCGATGTTTACGTAAACGACCGAAAGATGCCGAACAACAAGTCAGTTTAGTCTGGTGCAAAAGCTGTATCAGTACCACCACCCCTTAAAAAAAAAAAATGGGCAATAAAAAAAAAAGATATACAATTTTCGTTAAATAATTTGTTTGCAAAAAAAAAAAATTGTTCTGTTTACTGAGCGTTCGAATCTCTACGTCAAGACTCGAAAATCTCTGTAAATACTAAACTCATTTGGTAAGCTATTTTGCACAAGCAGTCACATTGGTTTCTGGCTCAATATTAAACTGAAATATACACCTGTAATTCAACTTACGTTTCTGTCGACGTGAAGAAGTCTGGCTCTCCGTCCAAAGGTTCAATATTGGCTACACGACTACGAAGTTCTCCAATCAATTTATCCTTGTCACACATGTTGCCCGTTTAGACTGCAAAAGTAAAAGTACATTCTAAAGTAAATCATTTATATACACGATGTCTTATGAGTAAGTAATGCTATAACGTAGATATAAAGTCATTGTGTCAGAATATACGTTATTTTATTTTACAGCTCATGTATTAAACATATATTCTAAACATATCCATCATTAGAACGAAAGGAGGATAACACCAAAAGTACGCTTAACACATTTATTACAGTTGACAATTATGAACTCCTGTTAGAATATACGTTATTTTATTTTATTTTACAGCTCATGTATTAAACATATATTCTAAACATATCCATCATTAGAACGAAAGGCTAAGACAAAAAAAATCGGTTAACACATTTATTCACAGTTGACAATTATGAAAGACAAGCAACGTAGATTATACAAACAAGAAAGTTCTTACTCAACCTTTAAGATAGATTACCGAGGGAGAGGAATACCCTAGATTGTTCAATTTGTGAGAAACCCTACGACAGAAGTCAGACAAAGGTGAATTATGAATACTACCCACCTCTTTTCGGCCACAATCAAGGGGAAACAATCAGCGGTGCCAAGAACCAGTGCACAACCAGGCATAACTAATGATCACGTATAACGATGATATCCCTTAGAAAATTTTATTTGTGGTAGAATAATGGAATGGTAGAATAATGGAATGGTAGAATAATAAAATAGTGGAATTACAGTTATAAACAAGAACAGCTGAAAGTCTTCACGTCGTGGAAAGTTATGTTGAGTGAATCAATAACAATGTTTTAAAATGTTTAACGTAATACAATTCATCCTGGCGTTTCGAAATTTAAATTGTTAACGGTTCTCGTGGAACTGCACCGGTCTGTTCTTTTGACGTCTAACTCCCCGCCTGCTTTTTTGAAATTCTCTTCTTTTCTGCATTTTTTTTGTACAGACATTGTTTTTATTTTAATCATATATTTCTACATAAACATGTCATCTTCAGTGTGTACAAACATATTTTTTATTTTAATCATATATTTCTACATAAACATGTCATCTTCAGTGTGTACAGACATTTTTTATTTTAATCATATATTTCTACATAAAAATGTCATCTTCAGTGTGTACAGACATATTTTTTATTTTAATCATATATTTCTACATAAACATGTCATCTTCAGTGTGTACACACATTTTTTTATTTTAATCATATATTTCTACGTAAACATGTCATCTTCAGTGTGTACAGACATTTTTTTTTCATTGTCAGAAATCTCCCGATCGGCGACGAGACATAACGATATCTCCTAATGGTAATGAAGTGAGTTTTTGCAAGTCCGATTGGTTGTAGCTTCACGCTGGTACGTAAAAAGAAAAAGATGTCTGTACACACTGAAGATTACATATTTATGTCGAAATATATGATTAAAATAAAAGAAATAATAAACGTTTCATTTATTGAAAAAATCTAGCATCGCGTAATTTGGTTTTCAATCAGATTTTATAATTTTCACTTGACAATGCTTATAAGTAGCCCAACGGATATATATATATATATATATATATATATATATATATATATATATATATATATATATATATATATAGCAATTAAGAAATAAACATATTCATTTAAATCTGTTCCAAGAATGTTTCCGGCAACGTGAATAAACCCGTGCCATATGAAACCATTTCAAGTGTTTATGGGAAGAGAGAAAGCAAATAGCAAGTCAGACACCCCGCCGTCTGAAATGAATTCGGAAAGAAATCCATCATTCTATTTTCATACTGAGAGTTTATCTTTCAGTTTCCTTTTTTTTTCTATACCGATGTATACGTTTTTTATAACTTTCCAGTTTGAGACGTTTTCGGAGGGTATACACACGTTAAGGAAAAAAGATCCAACAAAAAAATACTTGGTAAAATATTAAATCTTATACGACAAATATCATATTTCTCTACCTCTGTCTGTATGTTCGGCAATGCAATTGCAAACAAAGTCACCTACGAACATAAAATATGTTTTTTCTAGGGTGACATTTACCAACAGTCTGAAATCCTTCAGTCTAATTCCATAATAAGATGTTTTCTTTCTTTTCTACTTTCTGTACTGATTGATACGCTTTCTCGTTTATCCTTTTTTTAAACTTTCCAGATTAAGACGTTTTCTTTCTTTCTTATTTCTTTTTTTAACTTCACCGATTGAAACGCTATTTTATATGAATATTATAGCGAACACAGGCTAATCATTCTTTTCGTCATGTAATTGAAAACAAAATCATGTACCTGTGGCGTCTAGTGGACAAGTAGACAGGGGGTGTTTCCGCGTTGCTTGCAAGAGTCCCTCTGAGGCGATCCGTCTTGGCTGCTGCCAGGGAACCGTCTGGCGATCGTCTGCAATCTCCTAAGGAGGCTGAAGTAGTCCCTAAGGGAAATGATAACAATGCGCCCTGCGAGCTGATTGGCCAACATTTGGCCAAACCACCCCACAGGGACACTGATACACATTACGAAGTAGACCTCGTTTAGGAGATTGCAGACGATCGTCAGACAGTTCCCTGGCACCAGCCAAAACGGATCGCCTCAGAGACTCCTGCAGGCAACGATGAAACACATGTCTCCTTGTCCACTGGACGCTCACAGCACCTACTATCTGAAGATATTTACTGACAGACCTCCGGCAGCGCTAAGAACTTCGTACTTTCCTCTTCCTCTCTCGGACACTGTTCAACTTTCTTCCAGCTATACCAAAGGTAACCTTTTTGGATAAACCCTTTCGTTGTCGTTGTAAGCAGATCTTTTTGTTATTTCATTTCGTGACTGATTACATTCCAACCTCAAATGCAATTTTCCGTTGAATCCAATTTTGGCATTTATATTTATCACCGAATTAATTTGGGATCGCAAAGGATTAAATTAGTGAATGGGAAGTCTTAGTAAATCATTAAAAATAAGAGCATTTTGAAAAATCTAGTTCTCACGTTATACGGCATTTACGTCATGATGCATTTACGTCATGATGCATTTACGTCATGATACATTTACGTCATGATGCTAACAGTGTCAAAATAGAGTAAACATGTATCCGCATTTCTACAAAGATACTAAAGATTCGCATTAGGGCCGAGAGGGTGAAACTCCCGTTCGCAGAATTTGGTGAAAGATGGGAGAAAATGGCGCGTGTTTGTCGAGTGACAGCAGCTGGCATTGAGTGGTATTTGGTCGTGTCTTTTGAGTTACAGAAACGAACGTTGTTAAAGACCCGTTTTAGGCTATAGTTATAATGATGTCAGTTCATAACTTAACTTGTCTGTGATTGAGTTTCATTAGGACCCCGTTTTATTTTTGTCCCACCTCTCTTTTTTTCTACCTTTGTCCCAACGTAGGTGACAGATAGCATGATTTGCCAAAGATACAGGTCACCCTTCCACATTTTCGAACGAGATGTAGTTGGTGCCGGCATCAATTTTCTTTTCGATTTCAACTGGGAAATCTGCATATCTGCCACAGCTTAGAAATGGGGCATCTTTTTACTAACATGGGTTATTTTTTTATTTTTTGCATTTGTAAATATATTTCATTAATTTTTTTTATTGCCCAACCCCTCCATGTTTTGAGTAGGTTAGTCATGGTATGAATTCTTTTGGTGGAGAAGGATGTATAGTATAAATGTGGTATTTTAGTAAATAATGGCCCTAAATGAAACTAGCTAGGTCAGACCAATTAGTATTTGTTAGTATGGATCGAACCTCAATCGCCCCTTTTTCGGCCTTGTGCCACATTTTTTATATATATTTTTATATATAAATAAATATCTACAAAAGAGAGTAGTCCGATTCGGTCGATTTTTGTAGATTGTTCAAAACTGACCTTAAGTGTCCTTGTGGTGTTCATGGTCTGTCCTACATTGAGGCTCAACCTTGTGTAACATCAAGTTCTCGTTGAAAGGTTGGTGAATAGGGATAAGCAAGCAAGGCAAGATAATAGCACAATGCATTGTGCAAGGAAGAAGATACAATAACTTTCCAAGGTTAGAAAGTTATCGCAACTACAGGATACAGATCATAACGTTTTGTGAAAGGAAGAGGAGACGACACATAAGTAGCTCTATTACCCTCCAAGATGAGACTGGCCAAATTGGTTCAGACATAAATGACTTCGATTCCCCAATTTAATGGTTCGGTGCCTAATTGTATGAAGTTACAATATTAGGTACGAAATCAATGGCCGATCCCCAAAATGTGAAAACATTTTGACCCTCCCTTCACTTAAAAATTCACCAAAGTTCAAGAAATCAACCAATTTTAATGAAATTTTCAGTATTTATTAATTTACGATCAGGTAATATAATGAATTTTTTTTAATCTTAGCGAAAATGTATTATTTTTTTTAAACAAAATACACCTTTACTAAAGTTATATTTTTATATATTAATTTAAAAAATGCATGAATTAAAAAAATCATTATGAAAATAAAGCACTGTAGATGTTTAAAATAATTTTTTTTTAAATTATTTCCTATATATTACGAAAAAGGCCCTAAATTTCGTGTTAATAAAAGCACTATAATTCGAATAAAAATGAATCTCTTGAATTGGCGATGTTATCATTGAATAAAACATTGTTTAATCAATATTTTCACAAAAAAAAATAATTGCAAAAAATATTTCATGTGATTTTAATGATTAGAGTTTATGGGAAAATAAAAATGCGATGTAATAATAATTTAATGATTAGAGTTTGTGAGAAAATATAAAATGCGATGTAATAATAATTTCTCTTTCGCATATGAACGTGTCATCATCAGCGTAAGAAATTTTTTTATAATCTTGAAAATAAACGAAAAATAGAAACATTTGAGAATCAGGATCATAACGAAAAAAAGAATATAAAAGATTGGATAATTTCTACTAACGATTGACTTAGAGGGGTATGGTAGCCTGTTCTGTAATAAAAAGGCGCCTTTTTATTACAGAACATCAACCATCACTCACTCCGCTAACAGCGTCCTCAAAATGTTATTTTCAGAGATTTAACAATTTCGTTAATTTCACAATTATGTATATATAGGGTGTGACAGAATGATCTGACGCATGACAACGTTCAATTAAAATGACTAGTCAAGTTATAGAGAGACTTTTGCAACCACTTCGACAATAAAAGTGGGGTTTAGTCTTGCTAGCAAACCGAACATATTCATTGCTATTCCCTCCTACGGGTTAATGCTTTCATTAGACAATGGCAGGGCTTTCCTTGAGCAAAGGTTCGACTGACATTTACTTCATCTTCTTTTTTTTCTGTTTTGTATAGAGCTTATTTTTGAAAATTCATAGATTAAGGAAACGTTTTGATATGCCTTGTTTGCATACTTGATGAATTAATAAATATCCAATTTTCATCATTCATCTTCTTATATTATTGATCTATCTTGTATATCGGGGAATCACTTATAATATACAGATATAATATTTATCTTTATTCTTTCATATATATATATGTACATATATATATACATATAGCCTTGGACGAATAATTTACACTTATATACATATATATATATTTACATATATATGTATATATATGTACTTATATGTGTATATATATGTATGCACATATATATATATTATATATATAGATAAATATATATGTACATATATATGTACATATATATATTATATATATGTACATATATATATATATATGTATGTACTTATATATATATATATATATATTTGTACATATATATAGTTATATATATGTACATATATATACTTATATATACATATTTGTACATATATATACTTATATATATATATATGTACATATATATACTTATATATATATGTGTACATATATATGTATACTTATATGTACATATATATGTGTACTTATATGTACATATATATGTGTACTTATACATATATGTACATATATATGTGTATTTATACATATATGTACATATATATGTGTATTTATACATATATATGTACATATCTATGTATACTTATACATATATATGTACATATATATGTGTACATATGTGTACATATATATACTTATATATATATGTACATATATATGTACATATATCTATACTTATATATATTTCCATATATATACATATATATATATGTATATGTATATATATATATATATTATATATATATATATATATATATTATATATATATATATATATATATATTATATATATATATATATATATATTATATATATATATATATATATATATATATATATATATATATATATATATATATATATATACATTCAAACTGTTACACAAGCTTTATTTTTTACGGTTGATTACCAACTATATAAGAAAGATATTAAACAAAACAACAAAAAAATATTTTAAACCGAACATAAAAACACTTCACCGCTTCCCAAACAAACAAGCGAAGGAGAATTTTGTGAGTTCATTGTTAAAAAATTGCTATATTTAATTCCAAAAATTTGCTAACCAGCCCCTTCTGCTCTAATATATATATATATATATATATATATATATATATATATATATATATATATATATATATATATATATTATTAAAGACAATATATGTACTATCATATATCATCAGATCCCTTTAGTTTGTAGTCTCCTTTGAAGATTCAGCTCAATGTTTGTCAATTATTGATAACAGAGCAAAATATAGAACAGTTTTTTTAATTATATTCCAATAACGATGGCTGATTAGTTTGATCGTACACATGTGAGTGTTTGCTCTAAAATGTTTGTTTGTTCTTTTGTTTATTTTCACCTTTAAATGAAACTGATGTATGTTTTTCAAGACACTCTAATCTAAGAACTCTTATTATTTGTGAACTTTTTCTGATGATTTTGTAGTGTTGCAGAGACGATATTGACATACAAATGTTGTTTGGCACAAAACAAATGAAACGGACCGTTAAATATATCTCACAGAAATTTGGAATTTTTGGAAATGTGAAAAAAATAAAAACAAAAATAAAAGTAATAAAACAAACGATGGTTATTGGAATATAATTTTTAAAAAACTGTTCTATATATATATATATATATATATATATATATATATATAAAACATAAAATTAAAAATTAAAAATATATAATTTTTATACAAAGGAAACATAGGTTGAGATTGTGTTTCGGGGTAAGTTAGTGCAAGACCTAATTTAAAGCCTTTTGTCGTTTTATTCCTGGAAGAAACTAATGAGTTGCGTTCGTGACTGCGATGTTGCCCCCAGGATTCGAATGCTTTGCTTTTTGATATAAACAAGCTTCGTCCTTCATCAGGGATTTCAGAGACGAAAAGATCTATAAGAATAGACTTCCATTATTTGATTGGATTTATCAATTTCCACCATAGTGGTTTTAATATGATGTGAATCTATTTTGACAAACCCGTTCCTTTTCTTTGTCAAGTGGGGGGGGTGTTCAGCTTAATAGATACCGTCATGGATTATAATGACGAATCATTATGTTTCCCCCATCGCATGTTTTGCTAGTATATATAACGAACAAATATATTCTATACTGCCCATGAAAGGATAATGCCTGGGAGGATGGTCTCATAACACAAAACAGATACTACACTATCCTCCTCTCCAAATAAGGATAAATACCTGGGAGCATAGTCTTATGTCAACGGAACAGATACTACACTACCATCTTCTCCATAGGAGGAAACAATGCCTGGGAGGATGGTCTAATGACAACATAACAGATACTAGACTACCTTTCTCTCCAAAAGAAGGAGACAAGGCCTGGGAAAATGGTCTCATAAAAACAGAACAGATGCTACACTAACCCCTATCCTTTAAAAAAGAAAATGTAATGCCTGGTAAGGTGGTATCGTGACAACAGAACAGACACAACACTACTCCCCAAATGAGGATGTGATTCGTAGGAGTATGGTATAATGACAATAGAACCACACAATCTCTTTTCTGAATTTAGCATCGAAAAATAATACATTAGTCTGAAATTGTATAGTAAACTTAATTGAGCATTCAAAGATAGAAAAAGTATTGTTCCGGTTTCAGAAAGACGGAAACCAAATGTCTATTAGTTTCAAAAAAAAAAGTAGAGTTCCGGTTTCTAAAAGAAGGAAACCAAATGTCTATATTAGTTTCAGAAGTAATAGCATTGTTCTGGTGTCAGAAAGATGGAAACCAAATGTCTATTAGTTTCAGAAGTAATAGTATAGTTCCGGTTTTTGAAAGACGGAAACCAAATGTCTATTAGTTTCAGAAATAATAGTATAGTTCCGGTTTCTAAAAGAAGGAAACCAAATGTCTATTAGTTTCAGAAGTAATTGCATTGTTCTGGTGTCAGAAAGACAGAAAACCAAATGTCTATTAGTTTCAGAAGTAATAGTATAGTTCCGGTTTCTAAAAGAAGGAACCCAAATGTTTATTAGTTTCAGAAGTAATAGTATTGTTCTGGTGTCAGAAAGACGGAAACGAAATGTCTATTAGTTTCAGAAGTAATAGTATGGTTCCGGTTTCAGAAAGACGGAAACCAAATGTCTATTAGTTTCAGCAGTAATAGTATAGTTCCGGTTACTGAAAGACGGAAACCAAATGTCTATTAGTTTCAGAAGTAATAGTATAGTTCCCGTTTCAGAAGACGGAAACCAAATGTCTATTAGTTTCAGAAGTAATAGTATAGTTCCGGTTTTTGAAAGACGGAAGCCAAATGTCTATTAGTTTCAGAAATAATATTACAGTTCCGGTTTCAGAAAGACGGTAACCAAATGTCTATTAGTTTCAGAAGTAATAGTATAGTTCCGGTTTAAGAAAGACGGAAACCAAACGTCTATTAGTTTCAGAAGTAATAATATAGTTCCGGTTTACTAAAGAAGGAAACCAAATGTCTATTAGTTTCAGAAGTAATAGTATTGTTCCGGTTTCAGAAAGACGGAAACCAAATGTCTATTAGTTTCAGAAGTAATAGTATTGTTCCGGTTTACGAAAGACGGAAACCAAATGGCTATTAGTTTCAGAAGTAATAGTATTGTTCCGGTGTCAGAAAGACGGAAACCAAATGTCTATTAGTTTCAGAAGTAATAGTATTGTTCCGGTGTCAGAAAGACGGAAACCAAATGTCTATTAGTTTCAGAAGTAATAGTATTGTTCCGGTGTCAGAAATACGGAAACGATATGTCTATTAATTTCAGAAGTAATAGTATTGTTCCGGTGTCAGAAAGACGGAAACCAAATGTCTATTAGTTTCAGAAGTAATATTACAGTTCCAGTTTCAGAAGTAATATTACAGTTCCGGTTTCAGAAAGACGGAAACCAAATGTCTATTAGTAGCAGAAGTAATTGTATAGTTCCGGTTTCAGAAAGACAGAAACCAAATGTCTATTATTTTCAGAAGTAATTGTATAGTTCCGGTTTCAGAAAGACGGAAATCAAATGTCTATTTGTTTCAGAAGTAATAGTATTGTTCCGGTGTCAGAAAGACGGAACCTAAATGTCTATTAGTTTCAGAAGTAATATTACAGTTCCGGTTTCAGAAAGACGGAAACCAAATGTCTATTAGTAGCAGAAGTAATAGTATAGTTGCGGTTTCAGACAGACAGATACCAAATGTCTATTAGCTATAGATTTAAATAGTAACTATTCTGCGGGGAAATGTCTTCGACAATTTGTCCGACAGTGGCTTTGTTGTTCCGGGCTGAGTTAGGGTTTTGTTGACTCTAAGTTGGTCCATCCTCCCAGGCTTTACCTTTTGAGAAGGGGTCAGTTTATTACTATCGCAAGAGTGCACTACACCTAGTGCGCTAGTTTTTAAACCCTTACATGACCTTGTGCTTAACCTCCTGCAGAGGAGTTGAATAAACATACAATTTGTAAATAGTACACTCTTGTCGATTCAAGTTCTGAAAATCGTGGGTTTTCTTCGTTAGGTGTGTTTTGTCAGGTTTCATTTATTTCAAAGGGTAACGCGTCATCTACATGACGAACGTCTTAACCTTTGAGGGCCTAGTATACAACTTAAACTTAGGGGTATGTTATCTCGTTGTTGCTTTATCTTGTTGTTTTTTGCCCCAGGTAAACTTGATAACGGCACAGGTATGACATCATAAAACATGTCATTAATGACGTCATCCATTAAAACATAGCTGTTCGACAACAGTGCACAGTGGATGACATTACAATATGATGCCATCGTACATCAAAGCAGAGAGAAAAAATGGATAATAAATCCATCATCTAGACGACTCGTAACGAAAACGCTCACAAGTATTAGTATACAACGAAATCTCTGTAGATCTTGTTTGTTTGATTTTTTTATTTGCTTGTTAGTTTGTTCTCGTGCACACTGAATGACGTCATCGTTTTGTGATGTTTAAACTAATTTCTAGTGGTACAAAATTTTATTAAAGCAAAGAATATAGACGTTTTTGAATATAGACGTTTTTGAATATAAACGTTTTTTGAATATAGACGTTTTTGAATATAGACGTTTTCAATATAGACGTGTTTGAATATAAACGTTTTTGAATATAAACGTTTTTGAATATAGACGTTTTTGAATATAGACGTTTTTGAATATAAATGTTTTTGGATATAGACGTTTTTGAATATAGACGTGTTTGAATATAAACGTTTTTGAATATAGACGTTTTTGAATATAGACGTTTTTGAATATAAACGTTTTTGAATATAGACGTTTTTGAATATAGACGTGTTTGAATATAAACGTTTTTTAATATAAACGTTTTTGAATATAGACGTTTTTGAATATAAACGTTTTTGAATATAGACGTTTTTGAATATAGACGTTTTTGAATATAGACGTGTTTGAATATAAACGTTTTTGAATATAAACGTTTTTGAATATAGACGTTTTTGAATATAGACGTTTTTGAATATAAACGTTTTTGAATATAGACGTTTTTGAATATAAACGTTTTTGAATATAGACGTTTTTGAATATAAACGTTTTTGAATATAGACGTGTTTGAATATAAACGTTTTTGAATATAGACGTTTTTGAATATAGACGTTTTTGAATATAGACGTGTTTGAATATAAACGTTTTTGAATATAGACGTTTTTGAATATAGACGTTTTTGAATATAGACGTGTTTGAATATAAACGTTTTTGAATATAGACGTTTTTGAATATAGACGTGTTTGAATATAAACGTTTTTGAATATAGACGTTTTTTAATATAAACGTTTTTGAATATAGACGTTTTTGAATATAGACGTTTTTGAATATAGACGTTTTTGAATATAGACGTGTTTGAATATAAACGTTTTTGAATATAGACGTGTTTGAATATAGACGTTTTTGAATATAGACGTTTTTGAATATAGACGTGTTTGAATATAGACGTGTTTGAATATAGACGTTTTTGAATATAGACGTGTTTGAATATAGACGTGTTTGAATATAAACGTTTTTGAATATAGACGTTTTTGAATATAAACGTTTTTGAATATAGACGTTTTTGAATATAAACGTTTTTGAATATAGACGTTTTTGAATATAGACGTTTTTGAATATAGACGTGTTTGAATATAAACGTTTTTGAATATAAACGTTTTTGAATATAGACGTTTTTGAATATAGACGTTTTTGAATATAAACGTTTTTGAATATAGACGTTTTTGAATATAAACGTTTTTGAATATAGACGTTTTTGAATATAAACGTTTTTTAATATAGACGTTTTTGAATATAGACATTTTTGAAATTTTGGGGGAATGAAATGAAATTGAAAAGTGTAAAAACGAGAGGAAAAAATGCATGAATATACTAAGCCGGCTTTTGTCCACACTCATCAGAGTAAATACATGGAAATAATTCAAGGTATTTATCTACCTTCCACAAAGTAAAATGTGACACAAGGTCGGAAAGTGGGATTTTATAAGTCAGCACCCAAGAGGAAGAGCACCTATTACCTTTAAAAATTGCCTGGGTAGCCCCGTCGGCATTCCCTTTTAGGGGCGCCGCAGGTGATTAGCAGTAAACTAACCCCTTCTCAAAGGGTGAGAAGGCAAAGCCTGGGAGGGTGGACCTCCTAGAACTGCAGAGGACAAACCCATAGACCGGAGTAAATCAAGCCCCGAAGGCCAAGACAATACCGGTCTACAGGGTGTAGTATCCATCGGAACAGATACTACACTTTGTTCCTGGCCATAATAATTCAAGCATTACGACTAAAATGTGATGTCATTTATTAAAACAGAGGTGTAAATAACATGCAAAGTGGATGACGTCACTAAAGGATGACGTCATCCATTAAAACAGGGAGATTGGGATAACAGTGCACAGTGGATGACGATCGTCTACGAGTATACTACTAACACTTTTGGAATCTCGCTTGTCTGTCTGTTATCTTGTTTGCTTTCCCCGTGCACAGTGGATGACGTCATCCTTTTGGAATCAATGGTTTCAAATGTGGTCTATGTGTTCAAATCCACTCGTAACTATTCTAGATTATTTAACGCAAATGAAATAAATTAACAACGTAATTAATACAATGATATACGTTTTATTTACCAAACATAAATAGGATTTGAATGTTTGGTATTTCTACACAATACGAACGAAACTGTGTTTTTACGCTAACCTAAGTTTAAGGGTTAGGTCGGCAAAAGTCTGTTTAGTTTGGTTCGTATTGTGTAGAATCACCAAAACTTTGTACGACAGTGAAGTTCAGAAATATTTCGGTGGAAATATACTCAGCGCGTGTTAAGCTCCTGCTGATGTGTTAATATGAACAGTTAAGTGGGTGTATCTTCTCCCACGGGCTAGTTGAGGTAGTGCTTATTTGACGTAGAGAGTGTGTACGTTGGTCAAACTGCTATGTGTCGTATGTTATATTTTGTGGCTGTGACAATTTGTTGTACACGTCTGGACGTGACTAGACTAAACTTGAGAGCTAATAATTTGCGTCCTTTGTTTATATATTGTAGCGATCCGCTTCTGTTGTTGCTTTTGGTGAAGATATTATCATTGACTGAAAAATAAATTTCTTCTATTTATTTTATTTAATTTTCGGTTTCATATCGAAATGTGGCCAATCCTTTTTTTATTAATACTTTTCTAATAGTCGTACACTATTGGATTTCCTATATACTGACAACATCTGCACACCTTACATCTTCTAACAAAATAGACGAAACAACAGTCCGAGCTCAATCCATAACATACAACGAATTCTTAGCAACCTAATAGGTTCCACACTGTCTACCAAGCTCCAGCCCCTGTCCCATCGCTGCAACTTTGCATCCCTGCGCTTATTTTACAAATACTTCAACAGAATGTTCTTCAACAAAATTACTGCACTTATACCCTCTCAACAAAATCGCACCCCTTCACTTTACAGGTCCCCAAATGCCAGAAGGCTTTCTACTCTAATAGCTTCTTTTCTTGAACAGCATACCTTTGGAATTCCTTTCTTTCTCCCTGTTTTCTTCGACTGTACCAACATGCAGAAATTTAAATGCAACCTGAATAAGCATCTCGCTACACAACTCCCCACTTAGGGTGCCCCGATTAATCTGGCCCCTAATTCACAGTAGTCTCTTACGTCACAGTGGCAGTGTGCCTTGTTTAAATAAATTGAAGTTAAAAAAAATATGTATAGTGTCGTGTTTAATGGGTATCGTGGCGAACTATAGAAGCAGCTATGTCGGGATCAAATGCCACCAGCTCTATCTTGGTCATTTACGTATTAATACAGTTGGGGAACGTATAAATAGACACATACTACCAGATATGGGTAAAAGTGGCAACTTGTATTCAATTAAAAGTTCACAATAGGCTGTGTTTCAACATTATATTACCCACAAAAACGGTTGGTATGTCGTTAAACAAGAATGTAGCAATAATAAACGTTAACATTTCTTTTCTAACCCTAACCCTATTGAACGGTGTGAGGTGGGTTGATCACACGATGGTCAATAAGCCCGCAGTGTGTATTAATTTTGACTGAACCTCCAAAGGACTATTTCCAGACCTTTGGAATTTGCACATCAGTTACAGAGAGCTTCCGGGCACCAACGAAGAAAGTCGTCTTCTCTCTCGCGCCGGTCAAATTGACGCTGAGCACAGCTATCCCCCCCCCCCCCGTCGACCTTTCTTACTTTCTCAATTCATTGACTGTGACACTGTTTTAACTTTCGACAACCTACACCCAACGGTGTAGGTCATCGTTGTTAATAAAAGAGCTTTGTTTTCCTTTTCATTTAACGACCCTTTTGTTACAAAATATTGTAGGAGTTGGTCTTACAGTTTATGCGAAGATTAGCTCCTTAGTTACACGAATGTTGAACAAAAAAACGCGAAGATTATCTCTCATAAGAACACTAAACAGAACAGTTTCAGTATTAAATGACGCACAAATGTGTTGATATGTTGCAAGAGAAACAATATAAAAGCAACCTTGATAAAATGCAATTATCGTCCTTGTTTGGAATCTTTCTCGGTTACTTCAGGCGAGTGAACTGTGTCAACATTGAGTTGGAACCAATGAGCTGTTCAGATCTATCGACTCCTTGATTCGCTCTCAATGGCCAATAATCGCGTGGAATATTGTCTGCGGGCCAAAAATAAACGAGATATCGGATTGGAAAAACGTAAGTCAAAAGAGGAGGTATATGGACGCCATGCTTCTTAGGGGGAGGGGACACGTGTTATACTTATCTATCGATGGATATGAGGGATGGGGAAAGCTGGCTTTATAGCAGATAGGAAAACACGCACACAATAGATAGATAGATCAGTAGCATTAAAGAGAGATAGAGAGAAAGAAAGAAGGAAAATGATAGATAGATAGATAGATAGATAGATAGATAGATAGATAGATAGATAGATAGAGGGAACTTATATAGGTAGAGAAAGGAAGAGATGGATTGGCATAGATAGATTAAATGAGAGTGAGAGAAAGAGAGACGCCAATCAGTAGTAGTAAAGAGAGAGAGAAAGAGAAAGAGAGAGAGAGAGAAAGAGAGAGGGGAGAAAGAAGAAAGAAAAAGAAAACGCAGATTAGAAGTGAATGATAGATAGATAGATCAAGATTTAGAGAGAGAGAGAAAGAGAAATACATGCATACATAAAAAGAAAACAGTATTAGACATATATATATAATATATATATATATATGTGAAAATATACTTATGGCAAGTAAGCTATAAAGAAACATTTATGTTTAATCGACAGAGGGAAGCACAAGGCTAATTACGTGGATTTATATTAAACATTAGCTTTTATATCTAACTAGTGCTTACTCTAGTTACTAACCAATCAGATTCATTGGTTTTATAACCCCTTTCCCACCAACTTATTTCCACCCGCCAATGGGTGTCACTCTCATTGTTTGAGAGGAGTATGAGCGCTCCTCACTGTTAAATGACTCAAATGAACAAATGATGATCGAACTGTGACACGTGGGAACTGCTTTAGTTTCCACCTGTCACAGTTGTTGTTCATTTCACTTGCTCATTATCTGTTACATTTTTTTCCTTTTACCTATCGCCATCTTAGATACTCCTTATGACGAAACACGTGTTATACTTGTCGTTCAATTCATATGAAGAGATTTAAGAAGGTGGCGTCGAGCAGGCAATAGGACAAGCACGTGATAGATAGATAGATAGATAGATAGATAGATAGATAGATAGATAGATAGATAGATAGATAGATAGATAGAAAGAGTGAGTGAGAGAAGGGAGGAGACATATGAATATAAATACATTAAATGAGACAGACAAGCATAAAGTAAGAGAGATCAGTAACATGAGAGAGGGGGGAGGAGAAGAAGAGACAGAGAAAGAGAGAGAGAGAGAGACATACACAATCAAAAGAAATACAATTAGACACATATGTGTGTGTGTATCTGATTCCAGACACAAGATTGGTGCGTTAGTTGGATAAAGCTAGTCATGTCTTAGAAAGACGAAATACGTGTCTGTGAACGTTAATTATATATATATATATATATATATATATATATATATATATATATATATATATAAGGCATAGCTCATTAGGTTAAACTAATTCGAGCTCCCGGCACTTGCAATGTTTACATTGAGATATTACTTACATGCAGTTAGTGTCGTATGATAGCGTAGGGGTAGGAGCGCCGACGGTTGAGTTTCAATCCCGGCTTGAGACACTAACTGGTCTAGCACTGAAGAGCTATGATACAGCGAAACAGTCTGTATGTGGATGACATATATATATATATATATATATATATATATATATATATATATATATATATATATATATATATATGTAATATATATAATATATATATATATATAATATAATATAATATATATATAATAGATATATATAATATATAATGTATATAATATATATATAATATATATTGGCAGCATTTCCTCTGTAATACAAATGTTGTTGAATATGACAGACAATTTATGTCTGGGTATCTTTGTATGGATCCTTTCCATTTGCCGAAGATCTTTGTTTCGGTGGGAAATTGGCCGATGAATATGCCATAACTGTAGGTGGTTTAAATACTTTCAGACCCATTCGGGTCCATCTTTAGGGGAATCAGGTAAAGACGATGGTGTTAATGTCAACATCAATAAGTAGTTTTGGCGGGAATTTATACGGAACTAAAGTTAGAACTATAAACGTTTACGAATTATAATATATTATATTGCTAGTGTTAAATGTAATTCTGTTAATAGCTGATGTGGGGTTTTGCTGTATAAATCTTCTAATATAATGAGTTTTTGTTTTTTATTTGTATGTTCTAATATTGTGGCTTTTTTCTACTAAGAGTTTTCGAAATTAGGAGAGGGCGAAGAATGCTGATTAGTCAGATGTTGAGCTATGGCGCTGGTAGGGGATAAATGCATTGTTAACCTTCTCGACAAGGTTGTAGTAGTAAAGCCAACGTATATGGTTTTTCGCCGTCTCCCAATGGGTATTTTAACACATATACGAGGTTTGTCCTATCTAAAACTCTGATCGAGGTGGAATTTATCCCCTACCAACGCCATAGCTGAGCACCTAACTAATCAGCATTCCATTACAATAATTAATTAATAAAATGCACCTTACAAATTCAAACCCAGCGTCGCCGGAGTGGCATCACAGAATTAACTCGTACTACGCTAAGCATTTTAAAATGTTGTTACCGGTTTCATACGTGATGTTATGAATTATAGGTGGTTGTGTATTATATATATAGCTTCCAGTATTCTTAGTTTCTTATATTGGTCTCGGAAAGTATTATTTTAGTGTATGTATATATATATAGTTATCCACATACAGAATGTTTCATCAGTGCGGCCAGATCAGTTAGTGCCTCCAGCCGGGATCGAAACGCAACCGTCGAGCTGACAGTCGGCGCTGCTAACCCCTATACCATCATACGACACTGAGTGAATGTAAGATGTATCTCAATGTAAACATTGCAAATGCCGGGAGCTCGAATTAGTTTTACCTAATGAGCTATGCCTTAAAACTAATGGCAGTTGGCGATACCCTTTACAAATAAGCTCTACCCGGGGGGGGATTCATATATTCATCTACATACAGACTGTTTCGCTGTTTCACAGCTCATCAGTGCGGCTATATATTATATATATATATATATATATATATATATATATATATATATATAGTAAGTTATGAAAATATATTTATGGTAATTAAGCTACACATAGACTCCCGCGTTTCATCCCCGGGGGAATCTTCAGGCTAAAATGCACGGAGTTAGTTTTGCTGGGTATTTTTATATACACGGCTAGCTAGTTAACCAATCAGATTCTTTGTTGTTCTCTTAGCCAATCGTTGGGCTTCTCACAGAACAAAGGTCCAGTTAGTTTTACTTCCTATTTCCTATTGTTCTGTTTTCTATAGAGTGGCCTATATCCTGTTTCTTTGTTGTGTCAATATAATAGGTGACCTTATTTTTACACGTTGTTCTTTGGAAATCTTATTTTAGGTTTTAGTTTTGAAGTTTGTAGGTTTTAGTTTAGTTTACGTTTTTTACTTATTTGTTTGTTTATTTATTTATTTTATTATTTATTTATGTATTGTTAGCCTAATGTAAATGTTATTCTGTGCAGGCAGCTGTTTGCTATCTCACGTCTACAGTTTAATAGATTTTGGGGGTCTTTAAAGTTTAGGATTTCAAATTTCTCATTCAGACATAATCTACACGGTCGTCTAAATTTCTACATGTACTGGCTTTTGGTGTTATTTTCCATTCAATTATTGGTGAGCGCCATTTTGTTTGAGCTCCCAATAGTAGTTTGCTTGTGTTGCTTTAATTCGACGTTCTCGTTTTTTAAATGTGCTTTTGTGGTCATAGTATATGGGTTTAAAATCTAGGGAGGGCATACCCACGTAATACTTCTTGTTATTCGGTTTTTCCTTGGCAAATATTATGGCTTGGTGTACAATACTTTTGGTTGGGCATTTATTTTGTAGTGGACAAAGTGTACGATTTATGCAGTTACATCTTTTCTCTTCATTGCTAACTTTTTAATTTCTATTCGGGTGATTACTATTAGGGTTTTGTTTATTTCTATTTGTAGTGTTTATATTTTTGATCTTCTTAGTGTTATCGTTGCTATATTTGTCACTTTTTCATGTAATTTGTTATTTTGTTCTTCATCTCTGCTGTTCTCTTTTAGTATTTTGTAATTGTGTGCCTTAATTATCATTTCTAGGTTTTCGCAGCAGCTGTAAGACAACAGCGAAGACGGCGCCGTTTAAGAGAATTATAACAAGCTATCATTCTAAGTGTAATGCAAAATTCTGGCCAATCGCCGTTGACTACTGTTAATGTTTTCCCCGACTTGACATTACATAGAACTTAATTCTCTTCTTTTCCCATGCTAATTCATGCTACGTACTACCTATAATGCACAGCCTCAATAACCTCTCAGCCATACTACCAATTCTAACATAAACCCATAACTGGGACAGCTATCAACACTGATATCACTTAGACTAATCCCAATTACTTAACCCCTCGATCACTACCTTGAACACTTAATTATTAACTGGTACTTAGTCCTTGTCATTGGTAGTGGAATTAAAAAAGCCTACCATCACTTGTCGACTTATTTCGCCCAATGACTTCACAAGTAGCAAGATGGTAATGATGGTGATATTTATCAGTATTACTATTATTATTATTATTATTATTATTATTATTATTATTATTATTATTATTATTATTTTTTAATACTATTATTATTATTATTATTATTATTATTATTATTATTATTATTATTATTATTGTTATTATCATTAATATTCTTACAAACTTGTTAATTCTATTTCTATTTTTATTCTAACTTTATTTATATTTATATTTATCTTTATTTTTTATTTTTTATTTTTATTTTTATTAAGGCTTTTACATAAGGCTGTTATCACTGCGACTATCGTAGGTATGATTGGCAGGCGTTACCATTGTCATAATCGGTTTTGTTAATGATAAGACTGGTAACACCAGAAAACTTCTCTTATAAAATGATTCCACTAGTATTGATCTCGGTATAATATAATCACAATTTAAAAAAATATAATCACAACAAAATTCACTACAAATAATAAACAAAACATTAAAATAAAATAAATAAAATGCAAAAGTAGCAATTAATACCCTAAATTAAAATTATCAAACATTTTTATCCACATGATAATTACTTATTAGAATTAAAATAAAGTAAGAATGACGGTTGTAATCATAATTTTATTCTCATTTTAAATTTAACTCACTCTGGCCGTCGCCCCATCTCCCTCCTCCCACCCCGGCCGAGATTGAGATCGACACAGCACTGACACGTGCAAAACCTCCCACGTAATAATTTGAAACACGACTTGTTGGGGTCCTCCCCCCCTCTCCCCTCTCATGTCCCATGTCGCCGTTATAGACAAAGCCCCAACTCTATCCCCCTCCCCCTCCAATGTATTTTCAATTTTCAATCTCCCGTTAAAGTGAACTTAAAATTTTATGCCATTTGAATCCATTTCGCCGGCCTGATGATTTGGTAGCTATTCGCACCAATGAAACAAAACCTGTTTTGTCGCAACTAATGGAATAAAATCAAAAAATATATATTTTGCTCTGAATTTTCATTGAGCACTCTCATAAACCCGGTTTCAACTTCCTTCGGATTCATACCCCCTGGATATTTGTAACAAGTTAATTATATATATATATATATATATATATATATATATATATATATATATATATATATATATATACGTTATGAGGTTTAAAAAGACTAAATATACATTCGGATTGTACACATTATAAGTTATTTCGACCTTAACTAGGTCTCCTCGGATGTGTTTCCAATCACGTTTGAAACGTGATTGGAAACACATCCGAGGAGACCTAGTTAAGGTCGAAATAACTTATAATGTGTACAATCCGAATGTATATTTAGTCTTTTTAAACCTCATAACGTATTCATGCTCTGTTTTAACGGACATAGAGCTCTCTGATCCGGATTCCGATCGAAAATAATCGAACCTGAATACTATATATATATATATATATATATATATATATATAGAGAGAGAGAGAGAGAGAGAGAGAGAGAGAGAGAGAGAGAGAGATACATTATTATTATGTTTTTTATTTAAGCTCATTTTTATATCTCTTATATTGTTTTTCAATATCCCAATTTTGCTGCCAATCAAAAATTGGATATTACAGAAATAATTGGATCGCCAAGTGAATACCAAATGAAAACGACGCCATTTTCTTTTCTTTCCGAATTTGCTCGTTAAAAGAAAATGTTCGTAATTTTGATATTTTTCTTTCTAGCATGTACTTTCTGATTAAGTGTTGTCTTACGAGTGTGTTTTGTATGAAGGCGGTTTAAAAGACATAGGGTTGGTGGTAGGGTGAGTATTTTTACTATATTTTCAGCATGAATTTAACCGAAGTGAGACGTCACGTGGTCAGACATGTTTCTTTTAGTGTGACGATGAGCCACACAAACATTGAAAACAAATACTGAAATAAAAAGATATTACAGTTTCAACACGTTCAAAGTATACATGTCGGTAGTTAAATAGCCCCACACCCTATTAAAAAAAACTTTTTTGTGAACTGAATGAGAAGAAGTCACATAAGAAGTTTCATACAAGAAAAAATTAAAAATTAAGAACATGTTTCTATTTCCTTCCTTATTGATTTTATTTATTTATTTTTTACTAATGCGTTATAACTTATCAAGGCCTGAAAACCACTGGAGGATGAAGGTTAATGAGATGGATAGATTGACAGTTAAACGATAATGAATATTATGAGAGGATTGAAAATAATGGAATGAAAACATTTGGTAACTTATGATGATGCTGGTATCTGATAAGCGTTTATTGAAATTAGATTTGAAGTTGTAGCTCTCAGGGAAGCAAGCTTATGGCAATGTGTTCCACAGATTAGGAGGTCTTTGAAAAAAAATTGTCCATTTGAACTCTGGCAGACAGAATAAGAAAAGAAAAGTTGTTTGGGTTGATGGTAAGCCGACGATTTATCGCTGTGAAAGTTTTGCAAAAAAGAAACCAGAGATCTATCGTACAGTTATTTGCCCAGTCGCCATTAATTAATTTATGTATGTATTTATATATGTATATTGTTGGAATTACAAATTTATATAGGGGTGATACGTCACTATAAAAAGTTTCAAGTGATTTTATCCCTTTGTTAAAAGTGAATGTTTGATTGGGAAAAGCAAAAATAACAAACCACCTAACTAGTTAGATGTTGGATTTTGATTACAATTGACTAAAACCAAATTAAGACACTATAAAATATTTAAAAGTAAGGAAATAGATTTAAGAGTTTCTACTAAATGTAAGAAGAACAATTTCACCATTTGAAAGAATTAGAAAAATTTAAAAAATAAAATAATAATAAACTAAGAGAACTAACCAAAAAAACTTGCCCAAGCCAAATAACACCATAATTACTCAAACACTCTCCCCCATTCTGTTAAAAATAGGTTAAAATAATTTAATAATAAATTATAATAATAATAGTAATAACAATAAATAGAGTAAAGCGACAGTTTCCTCCACATAAATTAAATATATATATATATATATATATATATATATGAGTCAATGAAAAATAAATAGACCTGCCAATGGAAGCAAATCAATATCTTCAGTTGTTCAGAACAAGGAGCATTTAGTAAATAAAAATAGTTATTCTATTTATTTACTAAATGCTCCTTGTTCTGAACAACTGAATATATTGATTTGCTTCCATTTGCAGGTCTAATTATTTTTCATTGACTCATCATATTTTTGCTCTATCCAGTATATTGAGCTTTTCTCACCTCACAATAGGTCTAATTATCTAAAAGTTACCTTTTAGTTATAAACTTTCATATATATATATATATATATATATATATATATATATATATATATATATATATATATATATATATATATATATATATATATATATTCAGTCTTTTTTTGCTCAATTCGGATTTAACGGGTTTTCTAATTAAACAACGAACTTTGATTTGACTTGGGTTGCAGATTTCGGGATTTTGGAACTTTGATTGGACTTTCTATATTATTTGATTTATTTATCATTAACATTGAATATTTCGGGACTGGATAACTTTGTCGGCCCCTTCAATTACACGTATTTGGACTGCTGTTTGTAACTTGGAGTAATTTCTTTCCTGATTATGCTTCTCAATATGTATGACTTGGATAGACTGTATGGATTCAACAAAAAGTATGTTTTGGGGTTGATATGTTTGATGTTATGTATTTTTATATATTTGTGTATATAATTTTATATATTTTCAAAGCGTAATTTTATTACCTGTAGTAGTATAACTGCGGTAATGGTCCTCTGAAGAGAAGAATTATCTTTGAAAACTCATGAGCTAAGGACTTAAGGATACTTTGCTTGTAACTTTGAATTCTAATAAAATTTGATTGACACCTTATTTTATTACTTCATTTTATATTATAATATATATATATATATATATATATATATATATATATATATATATATATATATATATATATATATATATATTGTTGATGATTTTATTCCATTACTTGCGACAAAACATCAACTTCCTTCGGATTCATACCCCCTGGATATTGGTAACAAGTTAATTATATATATATATATATATATATATATATATATATATATATATATATATATATATATATATATATATAACTTTTTCCACTAAGACGTAAGAAGCTACTCTGAATTATGAGACAGATTTAAAGGGGGGCATCCTAAGTGAGGAGTTGTTTAGCGAAATGTTTGTTCACATTACATTGAAATTTCTGGATGTTGTTACAGTCGGTGAAACAGGGATATGGGGTATTCCAAAAGCAAGCGGTTCAAGGAAAGACGCTATTGGCATTTGATAACCTCTAAGGTTGCTACTTGTGCTGCTTGGGCGTATTTACGTTGAGAGGGTACGAGTGCAGCAAGTTCGTCGAAGCACATTTCATGGACGTACTCGTAAAACAAGCACAATGATGCAACATCCTGGTGATGGGACAGGGGCTGCAGCTTAGTAGACTGTGCGGGACCTATTAGGTCAGAAACGCTTTTTTGAACCATATCCAAGAGAGAGAGAGAGAGAGAGAGAGAGAGAGAGAAAGAGAGAAAGAGAGAGAGACTAGTGGTTTGTTCACCAGACCAGATGTGGCAACAATACTCAATGCGTGGGTGAATAGTTATAATTAATAGTTATAATTAATAGTTATAATTAATAGTTCAAATTAATAGTTAAAATTAATAGTTATAATTAATAGTTATAATTAATAGTTAAAATTAATAGTTATAATTAATAGTTATAATTAATAGTTAAAATTAATAGTTATAATTAATAGTTACAATTAATAGTTATAATTATAGAGATATAAGATAGTGTCAGATGTGAGCTTTCTAGCCCGATAGAGGAAGACTACCTTCCCAAATTGAGGAATATTGTAACACGTATTTTGTGTGATTAAAATAAATAGGGAAAAGTTGGTTTAATGTGGGGAAACCATCGCCTTTCGACTGACAATATCATTTCTTTACAGATAATAATCATTCAGAAAAATGACACTTCATTGAGAACTCATTGGTCCGATTACAAGTCATTACTGAATGTAACAGAGCCATCAGCGCCCTTTTGGTGCTCAATAATGGCGATAACGCTCATGCTCCCATACCTCACATTAGACTCGACCTTGTGTCACATCAGGCCCTCGTGGGGTAGGGGCAGGTAAATAGTTTTCGAAACAGAGGAGGAAAGAGAAATGAAGGACCAGGAGAAGAGAAAAGAAGCAGGTAAGAGAGAGAGAGAGAGAGAGAGAGAGAGAGAGAGAGAGAGAGAGAGAGAAGAGAGATATTTAATAATATATAACAAATACTGACCCAGGAGCCACGGGTAGTCTAGTATAATACTAAAAGTTTGACTGCTTGCTTGCATTGAATGTTTTAGATGGTAGGAGAAATGGCGAATGGGACGAAAAGCGGTGCGAGGAGGAGAATAGAGGAAGAGAGGTGGTAGAAAGGGAATAGATGAGAGGAAAGTAAGAGGATGGCGTAAATAAATAAATGACGTAAACAAAGAAGTAAAAAATAAAGTAGAAGTAGTAGTAGCAGCAGCGTTACCCAACCCATAAAGTCAACCCCTTCCTCATCGTGGTAGGGGGGTGGCAACGTGGTAGTATCAAGACTACCAGGGTACCAGGGCTCTGCTGAAAATTCAGGGGGAGCTGGCATGCGATCGCTTAGCCTAACGAGGAGGACTTCACGCAGACCAGACAATCCTGAGGCACGATCTCCGTGAGCTGTACGACTGGCTTCCGAGATAAGGGGGACTATGATTTCACATGAAATGGTGAAATGCTATTTCAAACTTAAGTGTGACAGACCAACGAAGGCGCTACCAACTGAGAAAATGCAACTTCAAACTTAAGTGTGACAGACTAACGAATATGCTATTTCAATTTGTAGCGTTACAGACTAAAAATGCTATTTTTAAGTTAAGGACCGACGAAAATGCTACTTGAAACCTCATCGTAATTGAACAAGAACGCTATTTAACACTTATGCCTAATAGACTGGCGAAAATTCCATTTGAAACTTATGCATGATGGACAACGGAAAATTATATCTTAAGCTTAACGATGACAGACTGGCGAAATGTTATTTCAGACTAAAGTGTGACAGACCAATAGACAGACCTAACTTGTTGTAGATATTCTTGGGCGGATCTTAAATAAGGTGTGTCGATTCTTTTTCTTTTGTTGTTGTTGTTATTTTCTATTCACCCCAAACAAGGCACTCAGCCACTAAGATGTAAGGGCCTACTGTGAATTAGGGGCCATATTTATAGGGGCACCCTAAGTGGGGAGTTGTGCAGCGAGATGCTTATTTACACCACATTTAAATTTCTGCATGTTTTAGTACAGTCGGGGAAACAGGGAGCAGGAAGGGAATTCCAAAGACAAACGGTTAAAGGAAAGAAGCTATTAGAGTAGACGGCCTTCTGGCATTCGATGATCTCTACAGTGAAGGGGTGTGATGTTGCTGCTTGTCGCTTACGTTGGGGGGGGGCACAAATTCAATCTTTGTGTTTCACAATCAAAATGATACCCTCCCCACCCCCACCCCCCACCCATATTAGCTTTCAACTTTGCTTCCTTTTGTCGTCTGACAGAACGAATACATTAATATCGTTTTCACGTGAATAGAAGGCAGATTGGTGATATAAAATGACCCTAAAAAAGGGTTACCTAAAAAAGGGTGACCCAAAAAAGGGGGACCCAAAAAAGGACACCCATGAAATTGTTAATAAAATTCACAATACTTTCTGCAATCCAGGCTGAAGTTTATTTGTACCGAATACTGACCCAACGGGTCACAGATAGTCTAGTACTATAGAGTATTATACCTATGCCTGATTTGCCTAAACAGTTTTTGTTTTATCGACTTCTATGTTGCTAGCAGACCTGAATAGGACGTGCAAAATTATCAATAACTCTGCCACTGGGTGGCTGGCTCGGTTGCCCTTAGCGTTCAGGTTTGACATTGTTCAATGCACCCTTGAATGCATGGACCCAACTGAACATGTAGGGGTTTTTTTTGCCCTAGATATTGACGTCATCAAAATTCTCTCTTGAGGCGAGCTTGCAGAGTCATCATCATCTTCGTCTGTTCTTGAACTGGCCAACTCGTCTAGTTACAACCACTGTCAATAAATTCCTTTTCTCCCTCTGTGTGCCTAGAACTAAGCGGAACTTTCATGAGCAAAGTTTATTTCCTAGAACTTCCCGTCTGTGGAACACAGTACCACGGGGCTGCTTCCCGGCTTACTATAACATTGACATTTTCAAGTCCAACAGATTCTTGTTCAGCCGTCCTCTTAAATAGTCACTTTACCCGTCAAAATCGATAACCCTTATCCTCGAGTGACCCGTGAGCCTTGATAAGTGGTGGCTTGTTTGTAAAAAAACAAAACATTTTCGAAACGACCGTTTTAATCGTCTTTGCAATGATTTTTCTACATTAATCTGAAATATTAAAGCAATTGCGGTACACTCTCCGTCAAAAAATGACGTAAGAAATTGTGCTTCGCCAGTGTTTGCACTAATATTCATAAAATTGTAGGATTTCTTTCCGAGTTTATTACAGACGGCGCGGGTTGTTTGACTTGCTGTTGGCTTTCCAATATAAGTCCGGTAATGCTTTTCTTTATTTCAATAGGATAGGACTGAACTATCGCGAGTTGAAAAGAAAAGAAAACACGAGTTATTTCTGATGACATAAAGAAAGAAAAAAACACCAACCGTTGACTTAGCTTTTTTTATTATCTTCCTTTTATCATTGGAAGATTGCGGGGCTAGGCGCTAGGTATTATAAAAATGACGCCGATGTTAAAAACATGTTAAAAACATCAACGACGTTAACGGTTAAAAATGAAGCTGAAAGATAATAATCTTCGCTCACTTAAAACAATAAGAAAGCAAACGTCCCAAACTTGACAGTTTTAAAAAGAAAAAAAGAAAAAAAAACGTATAACTCGATAAAGAAAGAAAACGTTATGGAAATAGATTTGCGTCTTCCCTTCCCTCATTCGTTGACCAGACTTCTGTGTGACGGAACGGATACATATTTATTTACAAATAAATAGTAATTGCTCTATATTATAGAGGGAAAAATTTTACGGACGTTTTCATGGGTGGCATTTTTTTTAGAAAAGTGTAAACCTATTTGTAAATTTTGTTATTTCAAAATTTGTGTCGTAACTTTCACTTAACCGATTTCATAAAAAAATAAATTGCGTTCAATTTTTGTTTTTTAAGTGATCGATAATTTCAGTCTTAAAAGACACAAAAACAAATACTTACCCTAATCCAACTGAAAACTACTCCCTGACTTAGGGTTAGTGGTAGCGTAATTTTTAAAAATTATCTTTTTGTATCTTTTTAGTCTGAAATAATCGATCTCTTAAAAGAAAAATTGGACGCCATTTTTTTTTTTACGAAATCAGTTACCTGAAAGTAACGACACAATTTTTGAAATAACAAAACTTGCAAATAGTTTTAAACGTTTCTAAACTAGAATATTACATTTTCTATCGTTTGGTAAAAGTTATTTGTTTTCTTTCGCTCTTTTTTTCTGTTAACTATACTGCACAATCGCCGACAGACAAAACCACTAACAGCGTTGCAAGGACGCGTGTAAAACCAATGAGTGTAAAAACATTAGTTTCAGAATCTGTAAAAGCATATAAAGTCGTCAAGTCATAAATAGCCTTGTCAGCTCTGAAAAGGAAGAACGCTTATTTTAGGCATACGTTTGTCTTCGGCTCAAAACCGGCTGAATTATTCATTTTACAGCTTGTCCGTGGTTATTTACGACTATCGATAACAGGGCATTTTAAGATTCACTATGTAAGGCGAAGTATTCAGATTATCCGACGCTGGCACCGAGCCACATGTATGGGAGACCGGTAGTGCTATAATTACAATCTGTTTTACTGCTTCCCGAGAATAAAGACGCGTTTAACATGTCGCTTCGCACGGTGATCTACAATAAACTCAAAAACTGTGACATGTTTGGCTCTTTTAAAATCAATCCTAAATACTCAAATATTTGTCATGATATGACACCAATTCAAATATTTGTACGAATTTTTCAACTCGCCTTTTAGCTTCTTTCATGGGTCAGTCAAAAATGAACACAATACATTTGCCAACATTAGGTTGAATCGCGAGTCTGTTCGAAAGTCCGACGGCAAAGCGGTCATAAAAAGTCTAGTAAACAAAATACGCCTAACAACAATAATCTCAATACAATTTCAAAGCAGTGTTACCAAAGTCCAAAGTGTTACCAAAGTCCAAAGTGTTACCAAAGTCCAAAGACAAAGCGGTCGTAAACCGTCTAGAAAACAAAATCACAATTAATCGCAAGTTACCAAATATAATCAAACCTTCCATTCGCAACAAAGAAAACGCCTATGTACAGTTGAAATGAAAAATTCTCACCCCTAATAAAAACAAACACAGCTTTTAATTTAAAAGGCGAATTTTCTCATTGGTCGCTCAGCAGGGGGGGGGGGGCAGAAAATTAGCATAATTCGTAACTTGTAACAAAGATGTTTCTTTCTCTCTCCCCCCCACCCCCCCAACACACACGATAGAGCAGACAGGGGATCCTTCTCATTCAGTCTATCCTCGCAGATTACCCGGACAAAGTCATCCCTCAAGACAAAAAACTACCCAAATCTAAAGGCGTTATCAGTCCGAATCAAACTGATTTTTAAAGGTAAATCTTCTGTCAGTTGCACTAAAACCCCAGGAGCTAGACTTAGTTTCAGGGTCTCTTTGATACGCTTATCGTTTGAAATATTGATACAGCTGAAGACAGTTTATCTTCGACAGTCATCCCGATAATAAAAATATTGGAAACAATACATATAGCTACATACCTATTTATCAATATACAGAGTCCGCCATATATTTTCTTGTCTTTGTAACTTTGTTTATATTTAAGCATTTCTTCTATTTCATATGTTATTCGAAAGCGGAAATCGTATGTTTTTAATTTGATCTAAATTTTATTTCATTTCCATTTTTATTTCAGATATACATTATGTCCATATGATTAACAAAACAACATGAATTGAGTTGAGTGGCCGTCTCGTTCGCCAGGTTTGATCCCTCCCGATTTTTTTTTTCTTGTGGGGCGTTCTGAAAGACAAAGGCTACTCAGCAAAGCCGCGTAGTATCGTTGAACTTTAAGAAACATTCCGTGCTTCCATTCCTCAATTGAAGTTAGAGCTCTGCATCAAAATATGCCGCTCAGCTCCTAAAAGTGAGCCCCCTGGAGAGGACACAGAGTTTCAATAAACAGGATGTGTTATGTTGCACAAAACTGAAGTGTTAGTTTCTAAATTTTACATTTATTATTAATAAATAAAATTATATACCTACGTATGGCGGACCCTGTATGTATTTATATAGATACACAAGGTTTTCATATCCGAGGGATGACAATGCGGTAAAGATCCCATTGTTTATAAAATTACCCTCGCAAGGCGCATCTCCAAAAGTTTCTGAACACTAAGTCAAGCTCATAGCCTGCTCGTGTGGTTTAGATATATGTCCGGTGGGACTGTCACTATTGATAGGAGGATGGGATTACCTGAAAACCAATGCTTTGGTTAGACAGGGGTCATTAGTCTGGGTTAGGGTTAAACTAAACGAAGGAAAATTATGACCACAAACCTCTGGTGCCTTGCAGCGTAATCGACTCATAAAAAAGGCTTCCGTAGTCAAACCGGAGTGTAAAATCCGGAGCCGACGCCCCACCCGCACCTCAAAGCAGTCCGCGGTTGTAGAGAGCAACTTTCTGGGGACTTCTGTTGCATCAATAACACCATATGTACCGGCACTTGTCTTTCCAATGGACCATTCCAGCGACATTGAGAAGGGGGTCTGTTGTATGGGTAACAGCGTGCCCTGCATACTTACTTGCTCAGGATTTACGCCCTGAGGGCAACCCAATAATCTTCCTAGATTGAAGGATGCCAATAATAAGTATAAACAAGTCAGTCGTGAGACTGCATGTCTCCGCCTGATAACGTAAGGATAGGCCAAAGAGTCAGCTGGGCCTTACTTCTTCATATTGTATGAAGTATTCCTGAATATATGAAATGGAAACATCTGATCAGACTGAAAATGTGTATGGTGGTTACCGATATCTAGGAGTATTAGATCCGTACATCAAATGTAGAAAAATCGGAAGTTCAAATTCTGTCAAATTTTCGACCCTGAGCAAACTCTTCAATATCAATATCGAAGAATAAAGTCATTTAAAATGCGAAACTTCATTCGCTACAATATGGGCCAAGTAGCGAGTCTTTACGATGAACAGAAACGAATTGTTTCAAAAAATGACTTTCACCCTATACGTGACCTTTGACCTAGATATCCGAAAATAAATGCGTTCTAATTTCAACCATGATCGATATTGAAATGTGGCCAATATGTATTAATTGATGTCCAATCGAATAACTAGCTATACAACCTTTTTGTGGTATTCGCCCAGCGTCGGGTATTCCGCCTTCCACTAACAGTGGAAGTTTATGGGGAATACAAATTCACATATGATCCCCAGTCAGCATGTATATCCCGGTCAGGGGAGCTAACATGCAGCGCTTAGTATTTCCAAATCGTCACCCATTTGTTACTGTCCAGCCTCAACGTCTCTTAATTTCGGTGATCTAACGGAGACCGGTGTGTCAATATGATTATACCGTGATGTCTAATATTTATTGTCAACATTTCACAAACATTGGAGGCATCTGAATTTTCACGAAGGGCTTCCAGACTTTTTTTTTACTCCGATTGTATAAAACTAAATTATAATAAATGCAGCTCATATTTAAGGGCCGTAGTTTTGTGTCGATTTGTAAAGCGATGTGGACGCTAGGAGAGTAGAAAGTGGACCTCGGGTTTACTTTCGGAGGCCTCGTAACTCTTGCTGTCCTTATTTTGTCCTTTAGTCCTCACATTTCATCAGCGATGTTTCTGACAAAGGGAAAAGAATTGCTGTTTTCTGGGTCGGAATCTATCCATCTAACACTTATATTTATTTATCTACCTCCCACAAGGTAAGATGTGACACAAGGTCGGGAAAGTGGGATTAGATAAGCCAGCGCTCGAGAGGTGAGCACTCTGGCCATTTAAAAATTTCCTGGGCAGCCCCGTCGGCATTCCCCGGTAGGGGCGCCTCAGATAGTAAGCAATAAACTTACTCCTCCTCAAAGAGAGGAGGCAAAGCCTGGGAGGGTGCACCTCCTAGAACTGCACAGGACGGACAACCCCCAATAGACCGGCGTAAATCCAGACTCGAAGGCCCGGACGATACCGGTTTATTAGGTGGGGTAAAAAAAACCTGGCTGAACTAACATCTAACACTTATAGTTGTCTATTTTTTTCATCTTGAAGTGGTAATTTATTTAGCTTCTTACATCAAGTGGCTTCATGCCTTGTCTGGAGCGATTTCCATAAAAAAATAAATAAAAATAAATTCGAATGAAAACATAAACCGATAGATAAAGTCTATTTCTTGCTCGTTATTTTTTCCTGAATTCAAAAATTTCTTGGAACTGCCTCAATTCCAAATCTTATTGGTGTTTTCCTATATTTGTTTTTTTTTTCTTTACATTTTTACATACTTTTTTTGTTTTCTATCTCTTTCTTTCTTTCTTTCTTTCTTTCTTTCTTTATTCACTCCAGATTTTTCACTTAAATGAAATACAAAAATCATATTAAAAAATCGCACCGGAGTTGATTGATTTTGACTTAGAATAAAAATCAAGGGAGGAAAAAAAAGTCCAATTTAAAGAGCTCTATTTCCGGTTGGAAGGCAGACAAATTGGAACTTACATAATTACCTCCGTTTATATACGACGTAGAGTCGCCTCTAATGTACTTTGCGGCACCCACATATAAAAGTCTGTCAAGTTTCTCAAATAATTATGCGTTACGTTGCTTTTGATAATTATGTATGACGGAGCAAACATCTTCAATAATGATGTCCCATTGCATGATACAGAAAAAACACTTGTCTTTTTTCAGTTGGTGAATTCTCCTAGTGTTTCCCAAAAAATCTTTATCCGAAAAATTATCCACAAATGAACACTCGAAAAACACAAAGGATTTTTCATTGCTTACTTTTATTACTGGAACTAGCAATAATACTATGTCCCTTCTATCGTCGCATATTTTTGCTAGTATATATGACGAACCAACATATACTATACTGTCCCCCCAAAGGAGAAGGTAATGCCTAGAACGATTGTCTCATGATAGTAGAACATATACTACACTACTTCTTCCCTTTTCCAAAAGGCAGAAGATAGTGCTTAGCAAGATGGTATTTTGACAACAGAACCGATATTACACTTCATCCCCCCCCAAAAAGGGTAATCCCTGGGAGGATGGTATCATGATAAGAGGATTGTATTACGACAAATGAATATATACTACACTGCCCTTTTCCCAAGTGGTAATTTCTAGGAGGATGGTATCAAGACAACAGAACAGATAGTACACTACCTAGCCTTTACCAAAAGGAGGAGGTAATGCCTGGGAGGATGGTATCATGATAACAGAACAGATACTACACTACCCCCCCTTCCCTGAATAGTGCATTAGAAGATAGTACACTAGTCTGAAAGGATATAGTAAACCGAATTTGGCTTTAGAGGGTAGCAAAAGTCTTGTTTCGGCTTCAGACAGACAGATACCAATTGGTGATCCAGACAGATCTCCATAATCAATAGATATGTTCAAATTACCTAACTTACTCGCATGCTCGTTTCATAGTGTAGCGTGAGTGCCCCGCAGACCCCACCATGAGCGCAATCGTACAGAAGGTCTTCACACTTCGTTCTGACGTTTTTCGATTCCCGATCTTATTTATCACAATTGTTTTTATTGTTACGCATTCCTTTTCTAAACCACAGATGACAAATGTTCATTTTTCGATTCAACCGACAACTCGTAATATGTCGAAACACATTCGAATTCCAAAAGCGCATTCCTAATCAAATTCCAAACTTAACCTAAATTCTATCAGTCCACTTTTGTAAATCTATCTCTCGTCATCCTAATAGCTGGTACAAATTATCATCATTATTATTATAACCATCATAATTATGATCATTATTACTTTCTCTAACTCCCCAGTGATAATCTCATTACATATAAAGCATCAGCAAAAAGGACATTTATTTCCTAAAATGTTTAAATTTGTGAGGGGGAATCAAAGTTGCATAATGGTAGCTTTTTTAGACAATGCAATCGGAAAACTAATCTTCATTGTAAACTATTTCAATTTTTCACAAGGTAGCCGCGCGATTCTGTATCGTTGCACCGGCTTTTAGTGAAGCTGGGTGTCTCCCACATTCTGTCACATCCGACCCTCGTGGGGAGGCGGTAACAGATGTATTTCATTGATGTTCAACATATGTTGATTTACGAAAGGATATGTACAGAAAATGGTTGGAGAAGTGTCTAAAGTTTATTGCGATCACAGGATACAGACCTTAACGTGTTGCGAAAGAGGGTATAACAAATGACTCACTCACTCCCCCCTAGACTAGACAATGAGAGTAAAACGTAGACTTTAGGTTTACTTTCGACACCCTCGCGACCCTCGCTTTCCTTATTTTGTCCTTTAGTCCTCACATTCTATGAGCAATGTTTTTTGACAAAGGGGGAAGAATTGCTGTTTTCTGGGTCGGAATCTACACATCTAACACTTATCGTTGGCTAGTTTTTGACCTTGAAGTAGTATTTTTAGCTTGAAGTAGTATTTTTGTTAGCTCTTTAGATGTTTTGTCTGGAGCGATTTCCATTTTTTTTTAAAATTGATTCAGACAAAAACTAACGAAGTGAAAGACCATCATGCCACCCGATTTAATGACCTTGTGCCATTGAGTATAACATGCTGGTACTTGATCAGCTGCCTTAATAAATCGATCTGATGTTGTAAGAGTCCGGGATGAGAAAAGAAAATGAAAATAATTTGAATACAAAAAATAAATACCCCCGATTGAAAAATCCAACAAAAATCAGCTGAATTTAATTTGCAAAAAAAATGGATCGGTCGTAGTCGAGGGCGACCTGAAGGCTTCCTTTTAATCGACTACTACACCGAGATGTAGGGGAGGACGCCAATCCTTTCCTTGAATTGCTCTACTTACCCTTCACACTCACCGTATAATGCTAAGTGTTTAACAAGAAGGATCAAATACCATTTTTATTTTTTGAGTCTTTGTTATGACTCGACCGAGAATTGAACCCAAGTCTCTCGTAGCATTAGCGAAATGGGCTACCATTCCCGAATGTATACTGTTGTCCGTATCTCCCTTTGTGATTTGAAGTGTTCGCAATTTTTATGCATTAAATAAGTAGAAATGCACTGTTTTGTCGTTATTAAATATTAAAGGTTATATATTTTAAATGGTTTTGTTAAATTAAAATAAATCTCTCTGTCTCTTTCTATCTATCTATCTACCCCCCTCTCCCTCTCTCTCTGTTCCTAACTCTCCTTGTCTCTCTCTCTCTCTCTCTTTCTCTCTCTCTCTCTTTCTCTCTCTTTTTGTCTCTCTCTTTCTCTCTCTTTTTGTCTCTCTTTCTCTCTCTCTTTTTCTCTCTCTCTATTCCTTCCTCTCTCTATTTATCTACTCCTCACGGTTTTGTTAAATTAAAATAAATATCTCACTGCCCCTCTCTCTCTCTCTCTCTCTCTCTCTCTCTCTCTTCCTTTATCTATCTGTCTATCTTTGTCCTTCTCTTTTTTCTAACTTTCACTCTGTCTCTCTTTACCCCCCCTCTCTCTCTGTCTCTCTCTATCCTACTCGCTATCTTTATCTATGTGTATGTCTCTCTCTCTCTCTACTCCCCCTCTCACTCTCACTACCCCCTCTCTCTATTTCTCTACCTCTCTCTTTCCCGTTAATATAGTATTTAGTTAAATCTGGCTTACTTTGGTGGATTTACACACTCTCTGAGCGCATAGTATGAATATATCTTCGATGGCAACCAATGGCGGCACATCGTACACTGTCCTCGTTTGGTGTAAAAGTAAATAATGCAATTTGAAATGGGGTTTCTTTTAATGCGATGAATCCGTTTGCAAATATACGTGAGAGAATTAAAGTAATTTGAAAAGTGACCAATTACATTCGCTGTCGGGTTTGTCTGTGAGTAGATTGATTACAAGGTAAGTTGTTATAGTTCATAAAATGAGTTAACCATTAAAGAAAGAAAGAAAGAAAGAAAGAAAGAAAGAGAGGGAGAGGGAAGGAAGAAAGAAAGAAAGAGAGGGAGAGGGAAGGAAGAAAGAAAGAAAGAAAGAGAGGGAGAGGGAAGGAAGAAAGAAAGAAAGAGAGGGAGAGGGAAGGAAGAAAGAAAGAAAGAGAGGGAGAGGGAAGGAAGAAAGAAAGAAAGAGAGGGAGAGGGAAGGAAGAAAGAAAGAAAGAGAGGGAAGGAAGAAAGAAAGAAAGAAAGAAAGAGAGGGAAGGAAGAAAGAAAGAAAGAAAGAAAGAAAGAAAGAGAGGGAAGGAAGAAAGAAAGAAAGAAAGAAAGAAAGAGAGGGAGAGGGAAGGAAGAAAGAAAGAAAGAAAGAAAGAGAGGGAGAGGGAAGGAAGAGAGAAAGAAAGAAAGAAAGAGAGGGAAGGAAGAAAGAAAGAAAGAAAGAGAGGGAGAGGGAAGGAAGAAAGAAAGAAAGAGAGGGAGAGGGAAGGAAGAAAGAAAGAAAGAGAGGGAGAGGGAAGGAAGAAAGAAAGAAAGAAAGAGAGGGAGAGGGAAGGAAGAAAGAAAGAAAGAGAGGGAGAGGGAAGGAAGAAAGAAAGAAAGAGAGGGAGAGGGAAGGAAGAAAGAAAGAAAGAAAGAAAGAGAGGGAGAGGGAAGGAAGAAAGAAAGAAAGAGAGGGAGAGGGAAGGAAGAAAGAAAGAATCAAGAGGAGCAACAAAATAGAACGAATTTACACAATAGGGAAAGAAACGGAGGGTTGAATAAAAGAAAGAAGGAGAGGTAGAAAATGTGGTTTGGATGAAAGAAAAAAGAAAGAAAGAAAAAAAAGGAGACAAAAAAAGGAACGAATGCGTATGGAAACTACACAAGGGGAAAAAGAAAGAAAGAAAGAAAGAAAGAAAGACGGAGAATCGAAAAAGCGACAATTAAAATAGGTAATACATTTTTAAAAATAAAGACAGAAAGAAAAAAAAGAGATAGGAAAGAGAAATAATAAATAGAAACGTCGAAATAGAAGGAATAAGACGAATCTGAAAAAGACACATAGAACAGGTAATTAATTTATAAAGATAAAGAAAGAAAGAAAAAAGAACGAAAGAAAAGGAGGCTTAGATGAAAAAAGAAAGAAAAACGAAAGACAATTAGACTAGATACTAAATTTAAAAAGATGAATAAAGATAAGACTAAGCTTAAGGTTGGAAGAAAGACGCAAATTACGAAGCAAAAAAAAGGGGAGGAAAGAAAGAAAAATGAAAAGAACGACTACAAATGGATAAAAGAGAATGATTGATTGAAAAAGGGTCGCAAATATGAAGATACATGAAACGAAACGAAACGAGAGGAGGAGATAGAAAAGGTGGGAAAACTAGAAGAACAATAAGTAAAGAAAAAAGGAAGGAAAGAAACATTCAAAGAAATAGAAAGAAAAAAATACGGAAAAACGAAAAAAGGGAAAAGAAAGAAGGGAGAAAAACAGAAAAAGAAAAAGACGAAGAAAAGAAAAAAGGAAGGAAAGGGCGAAGAAAACAAGTATGAAATGATAGAAAAAGAAAATGGGAAAGAAAGAAAGAACCACGAAAGTGAATAAAACCGAGTCACAAAAAACAAAAAAGAGGGTAATAAACGAGACATGAGTAGAAGAGAGAGAGAGAGAGATAGAGAGATAGACAGACAGACAGGCAGGCAGACAGACAGACAGACAGACAGACAGATAGAGACAGAGAGAGAGAAAGAAAGAAAGAGAAGTGGTAAATTTGATGTAGATGGAAATTACAAAAATAATAAAAGAATAAAAGAAAGGAAGGTAAAAAGCAACACAAAAAAGAAAAAAAGAAAAGAGAGAGGGAATATGGGGAGAATGAAAGAGAGGGAGAGAGAGGGAGAGAGAGGGAAAGAGAGAGAGAGAGAGTGAAAGATAGAAAAAGAAAGAGAAGGGAAGGAACTGATGTACCAACACATGACTAGTAAAAAGTCGGCATCTATACGGACTTCGGCGTAGGATCCAAGTATACTTTCTTGTCGCACTCGGCCATTTTATTCCACTGAAATCGTATACACATATGTTTAAATATTGAAATATTTGCAACATCACACGATATGTTATGCATTACGCATGTTGTTGTTGTTGATAATCTTATTGTTTATTTCAAACTATTGGATATATTTTAAGTGGGGTGGCCTATTGTGGTGACTACAAATGAGTGGACAAAGGATGACCACCTCTACTCCACCCGTCACCCACTTGTAAGGGTCGTGTACCTAATTCGTTTGGCAACAGAAATAATTCACTGTAGAATTTTTTCTGTATCAGGAGATCATCCTCCCAGAGATTATCTCACTTTTTGGGGTGCAGCAAATGGCCCATTGCCCTTAACGGGGAGTCTGAGGCGCCCTCATCCGTGAAAGAATACCAACGGAACCGACCGGGCTATTTTTGCAGTCGGGCTAGAGTGTCCCTTTTCGGGGAGATATATTTGCGCTAATAACTGATTTTTAGGGTTAGGGTTAGGGTTCTCCACATAATTATTTGGCTGGGATCAGGATGTAGTATCTGTTCTGATGCTGTCCTTCATCTTGTCTGTCCTCGGTTAGTGAAGGATAAATCCTTCTAGACCGGGGCAATTTTTACTTTTGTCCCAATCTAGAGTACTCCTTTTTTTGGGTGGCGGGGGCTTGATTTAGCCCCACATTAAAAACCAACCTTGTGTCTTACTCTGCCATCGTGTGAAGGCAAGTAAATAGGGGCATTGTGTTGGTGCAACTTTGGTTTGTTATCTACATATCATGAATCTACTTTGGTATGATATCTACACTTTGTTATGCGATCTACACCTCATATTGCAATCAACATGCAGGTACAAGAGTTAGGAAAACAATTCTAATTGGTTTCGAAAGAATGTGTAGTTAGAGAACCTGGAACCCTAACGTTTAAAGAAGAGATATCTTTTCCTTGTAGATATCAAGCCAAAGTAGCGCACAGTGCGTCTAACTTTTCCTACGTAAGGAGACAATTAATAGGGACAACTATTATTAAAAAAGATGTGTGTGTGTGTGTGTGTGTGTGTGTGTGTGTGTGTGTGTGTGTGTGAGTGTGTGAGTGTGTGTGTGTGTGTCCGGTTAAAAGTCAGAAGGCTCACAAGATACACTTACAAACTTTATATCATCAGATTCAGTGCGACCCCGATAAGGTTATGGTAAGAATATACTGTAGTATTAATTGCCCTGGTGTTACCGGGGGGGGGGGGGCAAATTAGTGCATGTTTACTACTTTTTTTTCAATTCTTAGTTGTATTTGTTTCAAAAATAGCACTGAAACTAGGTTAAACAATCAATCACCTTTCCTTTTATTTCTATTGAACCAAAGTTAAGCGAGAAATGGAGAGAATTAGAGAGATATGGGGGCGAAAGAGAGAGGGAGAGGTAGAGAGGAAGAGAGACAGAGGGGTTATATGAGACAGAGATGTTACATACTCTTGTTTTGTAATCCATGCTCCCGGACAGTGCCTGATGGCCCTGCCTGTTAAAAATAATGGTGGGGAAATACTGAAATAAGTAAGTAAAGAAAAGCGATTACTTGCCACACCCCACCGGAATAACAACGTCCCGTTATTTTTCGAACTATTTACTCCTTAAAGAAAGATGAGAAGAAGAAAAGAAAATGTCCTGATCGATAGTTTTTCCTTCGTCGGCGTCGGTTGGGTCATCTTGAGTCGCAAAAATGCCGATGTCTTCTTTTCTCCACCCACGCATTTTGAACGTCGCTTGATCGCCCCAGAAAACGCGGGCTTTCTTCTGCGGCTCAATACAAAGCAAGAAAACAGACAAACGAGATGATCAAATCCAGACGATGTGGAAACATGAACAGATGACGGACAGATCTGCTTGCGGTGGTCATGCGGTTTTAGTTGCTTGTTTGTTTTAGATAGTAGTACACCTACGACTTCTTAGGAATTCACGCTAGACGGAGCCTGCAGTAGTAATCAGCGAAATGTAAAGGTCAGATTTTGGGGGAGTTCAATTAAATGCAGCGTAACGATGACCAAACTCATGGAAGCAGGATAACACTTGTAGAAAAAGTAGTGGGAAAAAAACAAAAGATAAAACAAATAAACTCATTTTTGATTTTCGCAACAAGATCAGCTGATCAATTTTAATCACATGCACAAGAAATGTATCATTCAAATAACACTACACTTCAATCCAATCGTCCACCGTACCTGCGGTTTCAGGGTAACACTGGGCCTCCAACACACACACAAAAAATCGTGATATTTCTTCAGTTGATACTCTGAAAACAAAATGCCTATTTAACACTGTAAAAACGGTCACAATTTGTATGTGTAGTACTACAGGCTGGATTTCCAGTGCTTCCCTAAAACCGCGAGTATCGATGGCTGATGTAAAATAACGTATAATGTTATTTTAATTTTTTTGAATATGCTCTAACACGTGCACTTGAGAACTCTGACATTTTTCCAAAATACCACATTATACTATATATATATATATATATATATATATATATATATATATGATAATTTTATTTACACAGACATGTACAAAATCTGCGACACTGGCATGTCGATGTTATCGATCAACAGTTACTATAAACTGTGATCTCATCAGGAAGAGTTAGAATCCGATCTTAACCTCAGATCATATTTGGAGAGAATGAAGTGGAGGGATAGAGAACGAGAAGAAGAAGGAAAGAAATTTAACATTTCAAAAAGTTAAAAAATTAAAAATTAAAAATTAAAAAATCTAAAAATATATATATATATATATATATATATATATATATATATATATATATATATATATATATATATACAGTGGCGATTTGTGATCGGGGTTCGCGCCCACCGACCGTTGAGAATTAGTTCCTACACTGAAGATTGCGTTAGCATGAAACATCGATGTCTGTAGGTATTTAAATAATTAATATTTATTTATAAAATATTATTGTATATATATATATATATATATATATATATATATATATACATATATATGAGGATAAATGCACAATATATCATAAAATGAAAAGCCGTGAAATACAAGATGTGTGAAAAAGACAAACAGAAAAAAACAAATTTAAATACAGGAACAAATCATTAAGAAACGAGAGATTTTACCGGTTTCGTTCGGATCAACGAAAGTTTTCAGAAAAAAGTGAAGATTTTAAATTTATTCGATAACGGTAAAAACATAGGAAAAGGAAGAACTGGATGTTATTATCACGTGTTTAACTATTTGAAAAAAGAAATAAAATAATAAAACGCGTTCGAACAGACAAAAAATGGGACAGGAGGGGGGAGAAAGACCGGAGGAAGCATATATATATATATATATATATATATATATATATATATATATATATATATATATATACAGCAGAAATATGCTCCTTCCGGTCAGGGAGGATGGTATCATATACTACACTGACCTCCAAGGTAATGACTGAGATGATGGTATCATGACGAACTACCACACCTCATCAAAGAGGAAGAATTAATGCCAGATACAACACTGCCACCACAAAAAGGGCTACGGTAATCCCGGGAGGAATGAACGAACATATACTATACTACCCCCCCCCCCCGAAAGAGGATGTAATGCCTGGGAGAAATGTATAATTACGAATAAAAATACATTACATTAACCCCAAAGGAGTGGGTAAAGCCTGGGAGGATTCAATGAAAAAGGAAGTGGTAATGCCTGGGAAGATGGTATCATGATGAAAAGAATATACTACATTACCATCCAAAGGGGGAGGTAATGTCTGACAGAATGGTATATTGACAACAGAACAGATACTATACTACCCTTTCAAAATAGAGGAAGTAATACCTGGGAGGATTCTCATATAAAAGGAGAAGGTAATGCCTGCGAGTATGGTATCATAGCAACAGCAAATATACTATACTAACCCTCCCCCCCCCCAAAAAAAAAAGTGAAGACGGTCTCATAACAACGGAACGGATACTACATTACCCCCTCCCCCCAAAATAGGATAAAATACTTGGGAGGAGTACCCGCACCTCCTTTAAAAAGGAGGGGATAATTAATGGGAGGGCGGTCTTATGACAACAGAATCAATACTACACTATCACCCCCATTAAAAGATAATACCATAATAGATTAAATCAGGGAGGTAATTTACTTTTTATTGTTCTTTGGGCTTTTGGCTAAGATCAAAGTGCAGTATCTGTTCTCAGATGTTTTATTATCAACAAAACTATTGTGTATATATAAGAAAATAGGACAATGCAAATTACAAATGTATATTACAGAATAATAATTTATTAAAAACTGTTTAAAAAATAAATACGCAACTTGGGAATCTTAAAACTGTTTGTGTTTGCAGATTACTATATATATGGTATTTCAAAATCTTATGTTATACCACAAAGTTGAATAACGAAAATCCCGTGTTGATGCTAATATAGCTAGGATAGGTAGAAAACAACTTTCGCATTTATATATATAATAGGATATATTACTAGTTCATGTATCCACATAACATTTTATAAGGAGATATCATTTTTTATGTATCAGTTTTCAGTATTTACTTCAACAGTGCTCGTAAGTAGAGCTAGGTAGTAAGTTATGAAAATATATTAATGGCAATTAAGCTACACAGAGGCTCCCGTGTTTCATCCCCGGGGGAATCTTTAGGCTTAAATGCATGGAGTTAGTTTTGCCGGATGTTTTTATATACACGGCTAGCTTATTATCTAATCAGATTCTTTGTTGTTCTCTTAGCCGATTGTTGAGCTTCTTACGAACAAATGTCCTGTTAGTTTTACTTGTAATTCTATTGTTCTGTTTTTATAGAGTGGTCTATATCCTGTTTCTTTGTTGTGTCAATATAATGGGTGCTCTTATCTTAACACGTGGTTCCTTGTATTTCTATTTTCGGTTTTAGTTTTTTAAGTTGTTAGGTTTTAGTTTAGTTTAGTTTTTTTTTTACTTATTTGTTTGTTTATTTATTTATGCATGTATTGTTAGTTTAAGGTAAATTTCATTCTGTGCAAGCAGCTATTGCTATCTCACTTCTACAGTTTAATAGATTTTGGAGGTCTTTAAAGTTTAGGATTTCAAATTTTTCATTCAGACATAATCTACATGGGTCGTCTAAATTTCTACATGTACTCGCCTGTCGTATTATTTTCCATTCAATTATTGGTGAGCGTCCATTTTCTTTGAGCTCCCAATAGTGGTTTGCTAGTGCTGTTTTAATTCGACGTTCTCTGTTTTTAAATGTGCTTTTGTTGTCATAATATCTGGTTTTAAATTCTATGAGGTCATACCCATGTAGTACTTCTTATTATTTGGTCTTTCCGTGGCAAATATTATGGTTTGGTTTATATATATATCATAAAATCTTTATTTATACAAACAGTATTGGTTACATATGTGCATATATGTTTCGTTTGTACTCTTCATAGACCTAAAACGCCGAGATTCGAAGAACAACCGATGAATGCCCAAAATGAAGTAACAAAACCAACGCAAATATTGCGAAGAAACATATTTTGTTTACAGGTAAGGAATATATACATAACAAAATAAAAGCAAATCTTAAGAAACCTGAACTGGATGAGGTGTGAAGTAAGTATTACTGACAAAACATTATTAAACGGAAAATACAAACAGGGTTAGGTACTTTATTGCCGTTTAATAGACCCAACACAGTTTTATATCCTTTTAGAACAAATTAAATAGTTTGCGCATTCAAAAAGTTTTCATGGACGATGACCAATTATAATTTGGTGCAATTTTGGCCGAAGATGAAAAGAGTCCGAAAAACGCTGTTTCCATAGGTTGGTGTAAAGTTACATTTTCTGTATTGAAAGTAGTCAAAATATTTCTTTTGATTCTTATTTTAATATCTAAGATGGCCGACTCGATGAATATTTATTTTGTGCAGCACGTGGTTAGGTTTATAACTGGATAGAAATGATCAAAGGTTGTGAATTTTCGATACACAACCTTTGATCATCTCTGTATTCCATTTAAAGAGAGAACTGCTTTCTCATTATTCAGACAGTTTGATTTGCGTTTAGAATTTTTGATTAGTTTATATCTCTTGAGAAAAATCTATATTTCGTATCAAGAAAATTTCAAATATGGTGTATGTCGTTTCGACTTAGATTAGGATCTGGTAATTGTAAACCCCGTTTGAGGAGAATTAGTTGGACCTGTCCGTGAGCACACATCCCTTTCTTCTCATTTCCGACAGTACTTTAAATTTTCACTGTTTCACGGTTTATAGCAAGTGCGTGCTTTGAACATTCGGCAACCTCAAGTTTGATGTCCAATGACAGCTACAGTTTTTTTTTCGTTCTTTTCTCTCTCTTTCTTTTGTGAAAGGAGAGCAGGCGAGGTGAACGATCACATTTGTATTTCTTTTCTTTCTGGGGAGTAGGGAGGCAGTGTATAAAGGTGGGGGTGAAAGATATAATTGCATTTAGTTTATTTGAGAAGATTTCTCTTTTTTATATATAAGTAAGTATATATTGTAAAGTAGTTTTGTTCTTATAAGTAGTTTTGTTCTATTATAAAGAGAGCTTTTTAGTTTTGTTCTCTTATAAAAGGAACTTTTTAGCGCATAAAAGGTAAATGGAGTTTTGTAGTATACGAATGTAGTATGCTACATCCGATTATATATATATATATATATATATATATATATATATATATATATATATATATATATATACATTCTGATACTATAAAACTCCATAGAGATACAGGAGTTGTACAAAATAATGAAAAAAACTAGTATCATAATTCTGAAATATCTATAAAACCATCAAAAACCTCTGTACTTTTGTTTTTTGTTTAGTGTTGCTTAGTATATTTGACTAAAATTGCTGTCAAAGTGCTGGTGCACGCATGGCAGGCGTTAGCGTAACGAAAACAGCTGAAATGGAAGGTGTATCAAGTTATACTGTCTCGAAAGTAATGACGGTTTTTGAGTGAAGGGGGAAAACCTCATTCTCGAAATAAAACCCCTGAAGAAAACCAAAACATTAAGACAGAGACCGTCGGAATCTTACGTGAAATCTTAGAAAGGGTCACAAAAGTAGATGTGACAAAATATTAGAAAGGGTCACAACAGTAGATGTGACAAAATCTTAGAAAGGGTCACAAAAGTAGATGGGACAAAATCTTAGAAAGGGTCACAAAAGTAGATGTGACAAAATATTAGAAAGGGTCACAAAAGTAGATGTGACAAAATAGCGGGACCAAGCGCAGACGAAAGACCGAGATATTAATTTATATTGTGGGACCCATACAGTGTATGTCAAGAGAAAATTCATAGTCGTAAATTCTAAACGCACTGAGAAATATTATTTTCTGCTTTCGAGTTGGAACGACAGTGCGAGAAATAGCCGGGAGTTTGAGGTCTCCTGTCGTCATTGTTCTGCGGTTAGGTGAGATCACACCAAGCCGGTAAAGCCGGGCGTAAACGAATGCAGTCGTGTTACGTCCTGGGCGATCACTGGGGAAATTGTGGCCAAGTTTTCAGAAGACGGGAGAAATGTGATTGGCAGCAGAAACTGCCAGTAGGGAGGACGCCGGTAATGGTTCTAGGCAAGGTAAATAGCCGGGCAGTGCCAATTAACCTTGTTTTACTTCACCCAGAGAAGTTGACGCTTCTAGCACCATGCACCCAAATACTACACCCCTGACTGTCAAGTAACTTAGCGAGACGAAGTTAGAACTAAAACCCAGTCCAGAAACACAAGAGGTATTAACCCCCAATTAATGAAAGGGTTTTGTTCTTGTAACCACAAGCTTCACGCAAATATATTCTCATTTTTATATTAATATTCCGTTGAATTGTCTATACCTCGCTTGTTTGAAATGTATTTCTCATATCTCAGTTGACGTCTATTTCTCTGATCGATCCAGACTTCTGATCAATCAACACCACGTGGGGAATGTCCAGCCCGGTCAACGAAGATGCTACAACACAATTAGTCTTCTTAAGAGGAGGGGACACTTTATAAATGCTGGCGTCCTGAGAAAACGGCCAAAGTCGGTGACGCCACATTAACCAACGCAGGAGGTATTAGTCCCGGACACGAGTGGAAGTGACCCAGCGTGAGGGCTACATAACTATTGCAGCAGATGATCGCGATCACATTATTGGTGTCGTGTATCAGGATAGAAGTACATTACATTACTGGTGTGCCGTGACATGTTTCACTGTTACACCAGGACTGAGTGGGGGACGGTGACGTCAGAGTAAAAGAGAGTAAGATGATTTCCGTTCCTGTTTTGTATCCTCTCGTTTCTCTTGGCCTTCGAAGGAGTTACACGCGGTTACTCATGGCCGGTGTCAAGACTGTTAGGGTCAACGAAGACGCTACAACACTACCAGACTTCTTCAGAAAGGCCAAAGAAGGTATTAATCCCCAGGGGCGAGTGAAAGTGGTCGGGTGTCAGGTTTACATTATTGGTGGCATTGATGGATTGCGCGACATAGAGCTTGCGAACTTACTGCCGAGCTAAATACGACAACTTCGCGAATCAGGTTTCCCCGAAAAGTGTGATTTTACAAGAGAACTGAAACCAGAAAACCACTACTTAAAAAGGGGTGATGTGTATCTTTGTGTATGTTGATTAAATAAAATAATTAAAACATATTTATTAACACTTAACTGCAGTTTCACGGTAAAGTTGCCGTTTATCTTCAAATATTATCAGAGGAAAAAGTTAATTAAAATTCAATAGTGAACACTTATGGTGATTTTTAGACAAACTAGTAATGAGTCGATATTCTATCACTACAAGAACTGGAGACTATTTTAACTAAAGAATAGAACTTTGTACGTAGTATTCGCGCTGTAATTACTGTCAAAGGCGCTCACACACCATGTTAAAATGCATTTTTATCAAAATCGCTCTAGACAAGGCATGAAACCACTTGATGTAAGGAGCTAAAACATACTACTTCAAGGTCAAAAACTGCACCGGTTTGTTCTTTTGACATCTGACGACTTCACATATGACGTTCTAGGCTGCTTTTTGAAGTTCTCTTTTTTACTCCCGCATTTTGTTCATTTGGTTTTTTCTTTGTCACCTAAAATGATTCGCTGAAGAATCGAAAGTGTTACTGATACTTATTGAACATTCATTATTATTTTTATTTTTTACACAAAAAGATTATTAAAACAATTGAAAAAATTAAAAACATATAATCAAGCACAGGACTTCTGTTATGTTTAACAATGTTTGCTTAAATGAAAGAATGTTGCTTAAATATACACAATTCATACATTTACA
>OY744519.1:4115000-4132500 GCA_963556195.1 Sepiola atlantica
TATATATAAATACATATATATATACATATATATATAAATACATATATATATACACATATATATATATAAATACATATTTATATATATATACATAAATACATATTTATATATATATATACATAAATACATATTTATATATATATATACATAAATACATATTTATATATATATACATAAATACATATTTATATATATATACATAAATACATATTTATATATATTTACATAAATACATATTTATATATATATAAAGACATATTTGTACATATTTATACATAAATACATATTTATATATATATAAATACATATTTGTACATATCTATATATATATATATATATATAAATACATATTTATACATATAAGGTGAGTCAATGAAAAATAATTAGACCTGCAAATCGAAACAGATCAATATCTTCAGTTGTTCAGAACAAGGAGCATTTAGTAAATAAAAATATTTCTTCTTCTCTTTAAATTTTATTCCTTAAGCTAGGCTTTTCAAAGATTAAACCATTATCATCAGAGTAAGTAGTGATTGATAAGTTAACAGATAAGGACTAGCGACACCAGATTTTTCCACCTTTCTATCACCTCTCATAATCTCATAAACACCCCCGACTCCATCTCCCCACCCAAGTTTTTTAGTTTTTTATCTAACCATATCATCTTTACAGCCATTTTCCCTTTTATCTGCCATCAGTCTAATCATCTTAGCAAAATCTTCCTCGAGTTATAACCTCTGAAGCTTATCTGCATTTAATCTAAACATTAAACCCTACGGTAACTTAATTTTCCAGTACTGACCAGAAGCTATAACATTTCTTGATTCGACCACCCTAGATTTTATTTTTCTTCCCTCTTTTGCCTAAATATCATTAACCCCATCCCCCACTAGTAGGATTGACCCCCCTTCTCGTTCTCTCTTGATCCTTTTCCTTACTCTTTTCTTTTTTCTCTTCTTTTCTTCTATTTTTCTTTTTCTTTTTTGTCTTTTCCTCCTTTTTTCTTCTTTCTCTTCGGTTCCTACCCCCCACCCTCACCTCCTATGCTATTTCCACTTTTTTTTTTCTCTTATCTTCCCCTACATATCCCACAATTCCAAGTAAGTTTCACACTTTACAACAATTCGGATTACCATTTTTAATTGCGATTTGGTTCGTTGCTTTTTGCCTTTGGATCTGTTTACTTGTAAACAGGAAGAAATGCGTTTTCTTAATATGGCTAATTTTGTCTGATCCCCCCTCTAAGGACTAAGGAGTCGTCGTTGGATTTACCAATTACATTTGAACTCCATACCACTTGGATCTCCGCGTTTGGTGACTTTCATTTACATTGAAACACACCCGTTTGAACTTTTAAAACTTAAAAAAAAAACTTTAAAAAGAACATTTTTCAAATTTTTAATATTGACTGTCCTTATCTGTCAACTTATCAATCACTACTTCCTCTGATGATAAGATTTTAATCTTTGAAAAGCCTGGCTTAAGGAATGAAATTGAAAGAGAAGAAGAAATATTTTTATTTATACATATATATATAAATACATATATATATATATAAATACATATTTATATATATTTATATAAATACATATTTTTTTATATATATATATATATATAAATACATATTTATATATATATAAATACTTTTATATCCCAGAAAAATCAATAGGAGAATAAATACTAATAATACGAGGATTACTGCACTTAGTACTAAACTTAACACTAGAGGATCAACAAATCCACCATCCGTAGTAAATACCACTGTGAAGAAAAACAGACGTAGAAAGTCACTCTGGTTCAACCCTCCTTATGGCTTAAACATCCTCACTAACATACCTAGACAATTTTACCAAATTATCGAGATAAATTCTCCTAGAGATAGCAGACTAGGCAAAGTTATAAATAAAAATACAGTTAAGCTATCCTTTTCAACATCGATAAACTTAACATCAACTATAGTAAGTTCAAATAACACAAAAATCAAAAAGAATAGTAACTTAGATACCAGTTCAGTTCATAACCAGAATAACAGCTCCCAATGTAACTGTAGAAATATAAGCGAATGTCCTTTAGAGGGGAAATGTTTAACTTCAGATATAGTGTATAAGTGTAACGTTATAGAGAAAAACAGAATTAAAACATACATTGGTTCGACGGGCTGTAGTTTTAAGGACAGATATAGAAACCATATACACTCTTTTAAAGAACCTAATACAAATTCAAAGAAGGTTCCTACGACTTTAGCTAAACATGTAAGAGAACTAAACAGCAAAAACATACAATACAGCCTAAAATTGTATATACTAAGTAGAGCAGGGAAATATAGACCAAATAAATCTAAGAGATGCAACCTATGTATTATGAAATCCTACAATATAGTTATGTCTAAAGATAATTTATTAAATAAAAGACAGGAAGTAATTCAGAACTGTCTACATAGAACCGCATATATCCTATCCCGTTACAGACCCATATAAAATACCTGTGCTGGTAACCCCTTTCATCAACAGGAATATGTAAGTAACTAAGGTATAGGAACAACATAAGAATATCTTGACAATACACAACATAAACCTAATAGTAGATGACTGAGTACTAATACCTCAATTTAAAACATTTAGATATAGAACCCATCACTTATAACTAAAATGACCGTAGCAATTAAGCTTATATCTGGCTTATAATAAAAATAGTAAGAGGGCCAGATTATGAGAGCGTCAATAAATAATTGAAATAATTTTTTTCATTTTGTTTTTTTCATCTGTATTAATTAGGGAGAAATGGTAAATAGTAAATAGGATATTTCTTTGGTAGGAGTATAAACTAATAATACAATAACCATCTAAAATATTATGCCAAATAAATGTTCAATAGATAAAAGAAGAAATAAAATAAATAAATAAACAAATAAATACATAATATGTATATATGCGTATGTATATGGTGTGTGCATGTGTGTATGGATATATATGTGTGTGGGAGGTTCGGATGTTGAGCGTGATAGTTCCGATTCATTTATACTGAAACTTTAAACAATAGAAAGATGCGAACGTATGGTATCTGAACTTCGATGGTAAGTCTGCTTTAATGGAAATCATGAGAAACTATTTGGTATCATGTTGTTTAACACATGTGTTTAGGGGCTTGTAGTGTGTTGAAATACAACCATTTCCGTAGAGATGGTTTTTGCGGAGTTTTTATGGAGATGTTGCTTGTCGCATTTTTGCGTTCGGGTCTCTTAATGTATGTGAGCATGTTGATAGATAAGTGTAAGAGTACGCATAACCTAATATTAATTATAAGCATACAATAAAAGTGGGAACTGATATGCACAATAGTGCCTGTCGGTATTCGCACGGTAATTGAAAACGTAATCACGAGTAAATTTAGGTACTGATGTCCTTTAACTGCTTATGTATCCTCATAATAGAGAAAGTAAGAATTAAAAAAAAATCATTTTATATATAAAAACAAAATAAAATAAATTAATAAATATGTAATGACCCCCTTAGATACTTGGAACCATAGTGGTGTGGCAGTAGAAAAATAAATAAGGATTGGTTTATTCCTATTTTAGTCACGTTAATTATTTAGAGTGAAATGGGATTTGGCATTATTCCTAAATAACCTATATGCACTTAATTTTAGTTTTTAGTAGAAAAAGAAATACTTAGTTTTTATCATACATGTTATACCGAAGTAATATTTCTATGTGTGTGTGTGTGCGTATGTGTATAAGTATACATATATATATGTATAAGTATTCATATATATGTATATATATATATACATATATATATATATGTGTGTGTGTGTGTGTGCATAGTTGTGTGTATATGGTATAAATTTATTGATAGATACTAAACATCTTTGTGAATGTATATCAATAGGCATATTGATACATAAACAGCAGGAGGAACACAACCAAATAATAGGTGTAAACATTAAAGTGAGACCCTAATGTTTAGATTCGCTGTTCACTTGATAGTAGGAATTGGATTTAAAACGTAGTAAAGATTATTTTTTCAGGTACAGATGCCCGTAAAACTACTTTTGAATCCTCAGAATACTTTTAGAAATAAAATAAATAAATAAATATTTGATGCACCCTTCGGTATTTTGGAATTGTTGTCTGACTAACTGGAGGATATATTTCGCCTTAGTTTCGCATTTTAATTAGTAACTTATTACTTGAGTGTAGAATCCTGGGAAATTAAGTTTATCTAAATATTGTTAGAAAAGATTATAAATAAATACTATATACATTCCATAAAAACACCGATGTAGAATAATTTTTTCAATAGATGATTGAATGGACGGCTGACACTGTGAAACTATCTCGCACTCTAACGACCTAAATAAACATTGAAGTAACTTTAGTAAAAAATAAATTATCTTCAAGTTAACTGGAACTTTATAAATAAATTATAGAACCTATTAAATAATTTAGGAAATATTACTGAATTAAAATTTTAAAGTTGTTCGCACTAATGTTTAGGAGATACTAGCTTTGAACGAAAAATTCAAAATGGCGGAATAGTTGGATCTCACACGTGTGAGTGTTTGCTCTCAATTTTTATTAGTTTTTTAAAATTATTTTCACCCTAAATGAAACTGATGTGTAGTGTAGGTGTTTTCAAGACACTCTAATCCAAGAACTTTTTACTCTTTGTGAATTTTTTCTGATGATTTTGTAGTTGTTGCAGAGATGATATTGACATAACAATGTTGTTTGGCACAAGGCAACTGAAACGGACCGTTAAAAATATATCTCACAGAAATTTAAAATTTTTGGAAATGTGAAAAAATAAAAATAAAAGTAATAAAATAAACAATGGTTATTGGAATATAATATAAACTGTTTTATATTTGCTCTGTTATCAATAATTGATAAACATTGAGCTGAATCTTCAAAAGGAGACTACAAAGTAAAAGGATCTAATGGTATATGATAGTACATATATTGTCTTTAATAATTAATTATATATATATATGTAATTTCGTGTTACAATATTTTATTTTATATATATATATATATATATATATATATATATGGATATAAAAGTATTTATATACAGGGTGTTTCAAAAGTCTTGGGAACATTACAAATGCGTATATCTCATGAACTATTCCAGGTAGAAAAATGAAACTGGTGCCATTTTAAAGCTTGCTTAATCAAGTTTTTGGTCATACTAATGATTTTTGTGTTATCTTTCCAGGTGCAGTAATGGCGTTCTCTAAACAAGACAAGGCATTTTGCGTCCTCCAATTTGCAAAGACTGAATCGTGGACATGTGTTCAGCGTGCATTTCGCAGGAAATTTAAAAAAGAAGCCCATGAAAGGAAATCCATTGTCAGATGGCATGCTAAATTTGTGAAAGATGGGTGTTTGTGCCCAAGTAAGCGAACAGGTCGCCCTTCAACTTCAGAAGATGCAGTTGAGCAAGTTCGGACAGCCTTTCAGCGGAGCCCCCGTAAATCAGTGAGAAGCGCCAGCAGGGAACTTCAGCTTGCTCCAGCAACTGTCTGGCGTGTCTTAAGGAAACGACTGCAAATGGTACCTTACAAGCTCAAGTTGGTCCAAAAGTTGAAGGACACTGATAAGCCACTTCGCCGTGACTTTTGCATTGCAATGCAAGAGAAGTTGGAAGATAACGGCTTTGATGACCGGCTTGTTTTTAGCGATGAGGCGACCTTCCATCTGAATGGCAAAGTTAACAAGCATAACACTCGCATATGGGGTACTGAGAATCCTCATGAACTTCTTGAGCACGAGCGAGATTCACCAAAAGTGAACGTGTTTTGTGCAATTTCCAAGAAAGGTGTCTATGGACCGTTCTTCTTTGAAGAGGCAACTATCACTGGTGAATCCTATCTCAACATGCTGGAAGACTGGTTAATGGCTCAGTTGGAACAAGCAGAATCTGATGACTTCATTTTTCAACAAGATGGTGCACCACCACACTGGAGTCTTAGAGTAAGGCAGTTTCTTAACACAAGGCTGCCTGGTAGATGGATTGGGAGATCTGGGCGAGGTGATGACGTTCTCATGCCCTGGCCTCCTAGGTCTCCAGATCTTACCCCGTGTGACTTTTTCCTTTGGGGCTTTGTCAAGCAACAAGTCTATGTGCCGCCCCTTCCAAGAGATATAGACGAACTAAAGGCTCGAGTAACGGCAGTTGTGGGAACCATTGACGTCAAGATGCTGGAACGCGTTTGGCAGGAAATGGACTATCGACTAGATGTCTGCCGTGTGACGAATGGTGCTCATATTGAGCAACTTTGAAGATTCCCCACAAAACTTGAAACTTTAACCTTTCCAACGGTACCAATTTCATTTTTCAACTCCTAATAGTTTTTGAGTTATTAAAAATCGTTATGTTCTCAAGACTTTTGAAACACCCTGTATATATATGTATGTATGTAATTTCGTGTTACAATATTTTATTTTATATCTATATATTATTTATTTTATACGTACAAAAAAGTAACCCATAATAATATATATATATATATATATATATATATATATATATATATATATATATATATATATTAACGAAACATACGTCCTATAATGTTAAGGCCGACTAATAATGCAATTTTCTGCATCCTTATCACTTAGGAAGTGAGACAATCGAAGCAAAAAAAAACAACGAACGCTGCAATCACCAATAAAAATAATTACATAAAAAATACATTAGAGAGAGAGAGAGAGAGAGAGAGAGAGAGAGAGAGAGAGAGAGAGAGAGGGAGGCAGCATCCTCTTTTGCAGGCAAGTATTGTTGAATATAAGAGACAACTCATGTCTAGATATTTTTTGATAGATCCTTTCAATAGTCCGAATCAGGATCTTAGTTTCAGAGGGGAATTGGCTGATGAATTTGCCATAGTTTGGATTTGTCTCCCAAGTACTTTCAGACCCATTAACCTCATTCCCCTGAAGAAAAAAGATATGTGTATGTGTGTGTGGGGGTGTATGTGTGTGTGTGTCTGAAAAGAAAAAAGATATGTGTATGTGTGTGTGTGTCTCTGAAAAGAAAAAAGATATGTGTATGTGTGTGTGTCTCTGAAAAGAAAAAAGATATGTGTATGTGTGTGTGTGTGTGTCTGAAAAGAAAAAGGATATAAGCAAAGAGACAAACTAAATTGAACCACAGAAAGATTAACTGGATTCAATATATATTTCGTCTCATCAAAACTCATTTCGTGTTCTCGCACCAGCCGTTTACTATCGTTAATAACGATAGGTGGCTTTCAGAATTGTAGCTGCAATAAGCCTCCTGAGGATTCTAGTATTCTCCGTACTCTTCCAATCAAGGTCTGTGTGCCGCTATTCCCTACTCTAAGGCCTTACAGACCAGACTAACCTATGCCGGGGGGGGGGGGGCAGATCAACTGTGACTTTGAGAAATGTAATTTCTATATTTATAACTTGCTGAAGTACCCGTGCACGCCGGGTTTCTAAACCTTTTCTCGTCTGCATGTGAGTTCAAATGAAAAAAGTTTTGTTTTTTATTTCTATAAACCGCAATAAAATCATTTGAAAAGATTTGTCCAGACAAGGCATGAAGCCACTTAATGTAAGAAGCTAACAAGAATGAAAAATGATTATCGCAATTGACCTCAGTCTTGAAAAGACCAAGATTATAGGTAGGAGGAAAACAGTCAGCAGGAAGAGAGTTCCACAAGCCTACTGGAATAGGAAGCTTTATTACAATGAGGTATCAAAAACAGCAAATTGATCGAGACCACTAGACCAACGAGTCAAACGAGCTGGAACAAAAGAACAGTGAATGGATCACATAATTCTGGAGAACACATGTCATAATAGTATTTATGGAAAAGACTGAGACTAGCAACATCACGTCTGTGAGAGAGAGAGAGAGTGCAGAGAAGAAGAAAGGGTGTGGCCAATCAAATTACAGATACGTTTCTGCACCTCATCAAGAACCCTCAAATGACAAATATGACAACAGTACTCAATTATTCGGGTGTATGATGATGATCGACTAAAAAATAACTGAAACACAAAAAAATACAATTGTCTCGCATGATATTCGAACCTTCAAAGTTGAACTACAACTGAACTGAAAGCGAACGCTTTATCCACACGGCAACCGAACAGGCGACAATAGTTTGTCTTTTTAATCTACTCATAGCGTTTATGAGTTCGGCGTAGGGATCTCTTAGCATAGATCTAAAATAGTTTGATTGTCTAAAAGAAATAAAGAAACATAAAGAAGATTCAAATAATAAACAAAATTAAAAAAAAAAGGTATCAAATACGTCCGATGATTTGAGGGAAAAAATATTTTATGCTTTTTGGTAATTTTAGTTTCAGTGAAGAAATTCAGAAATGTGTTGTTCGGTCGGCTTGGAAAAAGGGAACGCTAAAAATGTTGGAACATTTATTTTTAATGTTATTTTTACGGACTTTTAATTTTGAATAAAAACTTTTTAAAAGTTACAAAAACTTTTGACATCGATAAAAAAAAATCGGATCGAAGTTGCTGATTCAAGTTCTGCGGTTAATTTAACTGTTTATTGCGACACAAACAGACAATTTTGTGTGTATATATATATATATATATATATATATATATATATATATATATATATATATATATAAAGTATAAAGGTATACTCAATAAAGATATACTCAATAAAGAATAAAAGGGAAATACCAGTAGAGTGCTCAATTAAATTAAATTAAGAGCGTAATATTTTTATTTTTAAATACAGATTTTAATCAGACATGGACCAGTGGTTTCTGACAAGAAACGGGTTGAATTCCCGATTCCGTCGTCTTCAGCATAGTCTGAAATAGTAAATGATGGAATTTCTTCAAAAAACATCTAACTGTTATGAAACGCTATGTACACAGAATTTTGAAATGGAGAGCCGACGATAAACGCTTAGGTCAGAAAAAGCCGTTAAAAGATTCTATATTTAGAAGTAAAGCAAAAAAGAAAAGAGAGAAAGAAAAAAAGAAAGAAAGGAGGGGAAAAATAAAAAAATTAAATTTATAATAATAAAATATTACTTTTATATTTATATATATTATCTTCACATATATATATGTAGAAAATAATTAATTAAGGTACGCAACTCTAATTAATTAAATTATCTAAAAAAGGGGAGGTAACTATTTATTATTATATAAAATATATATATATGTTTTTATGAATTTCGATCATTTCAATTAATAATTCTCAATTCAAAGTAAAAACACAAATATAGATAAATATATAAATAAAAAATATAAATATAGATAAATATATAAATACATAAATAAAAAATTAATATATACATAAAAAATCAATCAATATATAATTAAAATATCAATATATAAATGAAAAATCAATATATAAATAAATCAATATATAGATAACAAATATAAATAATAAAATAATATATATATAAATAAAAAAATCAATAAATAAATAAAAAATAAAAAATCTCTATATAGAAAAAATATTAAGATAAAATAAAAAAATCAATATATAAATAAAAAATTCAATATATAAATATAATCATAATATGTAAATAAAGAATCAAAAAGTCAAAATGTAAATAAAAATAAAAATAAAAATATAAATAAAAATAAATATAAATATAAATATATAATTATATATAAATAAATGAAAATAAAAATAAAAATAAAAATAAAAATAAATGTAAATATAAAAATCGAAATAAAAAAAATAAATAAATATTGAATAAATATATATATATTTATTTATTTTTTATTTTTTATTTTTTATTTATATATTTATATATTGATAGATTATTTATGGTTATATATTGATTTTTGATTTTTTATTTATATATTGATTTTTTCTTTATGTATTTGTATATATATTTTTTTATCTATATATATATTTTTTTTACCTATATATGAATTTTGAATTTTTATATATTGATTTTTTATTTATATTTTGATTTTTGAATTTTTATATGATTTTTATTTATTTATATATTGATTTATTTATATTTCGATTTTTATATTTACATTTATTTTTATTTTAATTTTTATTTTTATTTTTATTTATTTATATATAATTATATATTTATATTTATATTTATTTTTATTTATATTTTTATTTTTATTTTTATTTACATTTTGACTTTTTGATTCTTTATTTACATATTATGATTATATTTATATATTGAATTTTTTATTTATATATTGATTTTTTTATTTTATCTTAATATTTTTTCTATATAGAGATTTTTTATTTTTTATTTATATATTGATTTTTCATTTATATATTGATATTTTAATTATATATTGATTGATTTTTTATGTATATATTAATTTTTTATTTATGTATTTATATATTTATCTATATTTATATTTTTTATTTATATATTTATCTATATTTGTGTTTTTACTTTGAATTGAGAATTATTAATTGAAATGATCGAAATTCATAAAAACATATATATATATTTTATATAATAATAAATAGTTACCTCGCCTTTTTTAGATAATTTAATTAATTAGAGTTGCGTACCTTAATTAATTATTTTCTACATATATATATGTGAAGATAATATATATAAATATAAAAGTAATATTTTATTATTATAAATTTAATTTTTTTATTTTTCCCCTCCTTTCTTTCTTTCTTTCTTTCTTTCTCTCTTGCTTTACTTCTAAATATAGAATCTTTTAACGGCTTTTTCTGACCTAAGCGTTTATCGTCGGCTCTCCATTTCAAAATTCTGTGTACATAGCGTTTCATAACAGTTAGATGTTTTTTGAAGAAATTCCATCATTTACTATTTCAGACTATGCTGAAGACGACGGAATCGGGAATTCAACCCGTTTCTTGTCAGAAACCACTGGTCCATGTCTGATTAAAATCTGTATTTAAAAATAAAAATATATATATATATATATATATATATATAATTATTAATTATTATTATTATTATTATTATTATTATTATTATTATTATTATTATTATTATTATTATTATTAGTGTAGTTATTGTTTGTTTTTTTTACGGCATGCCAACCCTTTTCGGGTTATTTAATACCGAATCCGGTCATTTTGGTAAAAGTTTGTATGTTTCAATTTCTTTATATCTTCAAATATGCATTCATGATTTTTGGTTTGGTTGTTTTGTAGAAGAAAAATGTTTTGTTTTTTTTAGCTTTGCAGAACATGATTGAATTGCGCAAAGAGAAAGGAAAAAGAACAATAACATCAATGTTTGGTGCATTTTAAATCAGGAAGCCTGTACCTTAACGCAGCCTGATCCGGTAGCACCATCGTATTATTATTATTATTAGTAGTAGTAGTAGTAGTAGTAGTAGTAGTAGTAGTAGTAGTAGTAGTAGCACATACTGTAAGATCGGATCCATATTTTGATTCTAGGATGACACGAGACGGCTATCACTTTACTGTGATCAAGTGTTCTTAATATGTCGTGTGTCCATAGTTAGGCAATTTTCTGCGTGGCGTGTACGTTGATGTTGCCTAGGATACGGTTGGAGGAAATGTATATTGCGTTCTTTTATGAGTGTCAAGGCTCTGATGACCATCGGTATGACCGCAATCTACATTTCATTATCATTTTTATTATGCTATTACGTTTCAACCAGGAAAAAGTGACCGCCAATATTTACTAGAACGCTAGTGATAACAAGTATTCCAATAACTCTCACGCGTATATATATATATATATATATATATATATATATATATATATATATATATATGTGTGTGTGTGTGTGTGTGTGTGTGTGTGTGTGTGTGTGCTCTCGAACAGGACACAATTTTATGGTTCTTTCTCTACTTAATTCTTGGAAACTGTCTCTTTGCTTTGCTAACCCTTATGTCGTTTTGCACTTAGGTGTGAACATTTAAAGAGGAGTCAAATACATGTGGATGAGTATACAGTAGTCACGTGTACGCACTTACTCATCCCATTGGCTCTACTCTATTTTTCTTATGCTACCGAAAACTCTGTTTTAAAAAGACATTTTATATACGTCAACAAATAAGAAACAAAATACAAAATATATAAACATTTATATATTTGGAGGCAAAACCAAGTCCTGAAATTAATAGTAAAGCTATTACATAAGAAAGTAGAGAAGTCTAATGAAGGATGACTACCAAAAATAGAGATGGTTAAGAAGATGAACTTTCATAGAGCGGGAACAACAGGTGAAAAGCCATTCAATGATTCAGCAGAAACTGATAAAACTGATGAAAGATGGCAATGAAAATGGAACTTGGTAGTTGACCTCCAGAACACCTTGATCTTCCCACTGGTATTTACGCAGCAGAGACCAGACCTTGTGGTGTGGATCGAGGAAAAGATAGTTGGAATTATGTTCGTGCTGACTGTACCTTTGGAGGATAATTGTGCAATTGCAGAAGACAGGAAGGATAAGAGATATGTTGCCTTACTGACAGAATGACAGAAAAAAGATAGGATGTGAAATCTGGGGGAGGTCGAGGATATGTTGAGTGAAAGCCAATGAACATACTTCGAAATTGTTTGTGGAAGAAAAGAAAGTGTTATGGGTCACGCCTTTTCTTCTTCTCTGCACCGTATCTCTCACAGACGTGATGTTGCTAGTCTCAGTCTTTTCTACAAATACTATTATGGCATGTGTTTTTCAGAATTGTTTGATCTATTCCCTGCTTCCTTCCTTCCAGCTCATTTTACTCGTTTGTCTAGTGATCTCCATCAATTCGCTGTTTTGATACCTCATTGTAATACAGCTTCCTATTCCTGTAGCTTCTTTCCTAGAATTGCAGGCTTGTGGAACTCTCTTCCTGCTGACTGTTTTCCTCCTACATATAGCCTTGGTATTTTAAAGACTATGGTCAATAAGCATCTCATGTCTTTGCGATAATCATATTTCGTTCTTGTTAGCTCCTTACATCAAGTGGCTTCATGCCTTGTCTGGAGCGATTTCCATAAAAAAATTGCGAAGTCGATCATGCACCCTGTCAAGGCAATAACATGTGCTTTTAATGGCGCCTCTCCAGATGTAGAAGCAATACTTTATCTTATAGCGTATCTGACTCTTATATATGCATGCCTTACATTACTTCAAGTGTTGATTTGCATTCCTATATTTCTGTTTTGTCAATTATATCTACGTAATCCACTCATATATCTTGTTTTCTCAATTATATCCCATGATCCATTCAATTTTTCAGGATAACTCCATCACTTGCATCCGGATAGCGAAGGAACACTCATTAAAAAAGAAAAAAAGCGACTGATGAAAAAAGAACTATTAAAATAAAGTACTTAATAAATTGAAATATTTTCGTTGATAATACTATTTCCATCTTATCTGTCGCCGTATTAGACTTGTTGCTTTTAACGGTGTTTGTATTTATTTATTTATTTAATTAATTAATTAATTTATTTTATTTTTATAATTATGTTAAAGTTTATTCTGTGTCTACAGTTAGTTGCTATTTCGCCTATACAATTAAGTACTTATTGGAATTTAAAAAAATAATTTCTCGTTTCTCGTTTAAGTATAATCTATACGGATCGTCTAAATATCTTCATATTCTGGCCTATCGTAATATTTTATACTCAACTATAGGCCTTCTTTGAACTCTCAGTAATGGTTCGATAATTATGCTATTCATCTGTGTTTTCTATTATTGAATGTGCTTTTGTGATTATTATATCTAGTTTTAAAATTAGAGCGGTTACTCATATGTATTATTTTTTTATTTCGGATGTTTATGTGTAAATTATTACGATGGGCCACAATATTAAGATATTTAGACGATCCGTGTAGATTATACTTAAACGAGAAACAAGAAATTATTTTTTGAATTATATAATTTTGTCAAAAATTTAGAGGGTTGCAGTATATGTTGTTGAGTAGCGAAAATGTCATAACAAAAACACAGGAGGAGAAATACGGTGAAAATCCAAATTGATTTCTGATAAAAATTCGGCAAACTGAAGTATATAAAGGCAAGACACTCACTTGGGAAAAGGTGATCATTTAAAAAACAAACTAGAAATAATTTCACTGTTTAATAAGATTTTCACACTCGAGAAAACACACAAATCAGTTTTGAAAACGATGCCCCCAAAGCTAATCAGTTTCGAAGTAGGTAAAATCCAGTCCTATTTGATTTCATTTCCTAAAATAGAACCTAATTTTACGAACTCCGATGATGCCTTCAACGGTGATCTTTTCCCTATAATTTTAACATTTTTAGATTTTATATTATATGTATTTTATATCTTTTCAAATTTTGATTGACCAACTTATCTGTGTTGTTCCTCTGACGATAAAATATCATTTCCTTGAAAAGCCATGGCTTAAGGAAGGAATAATACAATTTATTCTATCGAACATCCCTTTGTCTTGAACAACTGATGACGTAATCGATATTGTATTTTGCACAATTTTTATTCTCATCCTTTACTTGTTTATATAATTGTTCTAACACATTTTTAGTCATTACATCTTTTATTTTTCTGTTTTTTATATGCTCTTACCCTAACATCATAACTTTTATTTTTTCTGTTCTTGTGTCTCACTCAGCCAATATTGGGAGGCAAGTAAATAGGAACAACAACAACAACATAGATGGAAAATTTGCTGTCTAAATACACACACATATATGTAAGGACCGGAACTTATTGACTAATGTATATTTACATTTATAATTTTATTTAGAGAGATTAATATGTACATACATATACAGATATGCTATACAGATATTGCTAGATTGATGGATACATACACACAGATATGTACAGTTATTATATATAGACTGAAAGACACATCTCTAAGTATATAAAGATATAGACATTATATATGACTAACATTATTATATGCAGAGATAGATACATAATACAAGTCTAATTATATATATATATATATATATATATATATATATATATATATATATATATATATATATATAAAATATTTTTGTTATTGTTTATTTTTATCTATGGACGTATACGTTTCGTCTCTTTTCTATCAAGACTCATCAGCATAGAAGTACAACTATTCATCACCGGTCACACGATTCGAACCCCTGGACTACAAGTATTTTTCAACCCAGTCCAACGTCGCTAACCGCTAGGCCAGTTCTGAACAGCTTATAAACAATGATAATTTTAACACATTAACGGCGGCGAAGCGTACAGGCATTCAAACTTCTATAAGCGAAGGAACGATGCATATAAAGCAAGTATATATATATATATATATATATATATATATATATATATATATATATATATATATATATATATATATATATATATATATATATATAATTATACACAGAGTGATTGACACATATATACACACATAGTAAATTGTATACGGATAGATTGATACGTACATAGTTGATACTAATACATTAATATCTGCATACACATACATATATATATATATATATATATATATATATGTATATAATTATATGTGTATATATATATATATATATATATATATATATATATGTATGTGTATATTTATATTCATATACAAATATAATTATATACAAATATATATTGATGTATGCATACGCATATAATCTCTCTCTCTCTCTATATATATATATATATATATATATATATATATATATATATATATTGATATCTACATACGAATATAAATATGTACATATGGATATATACATACGAATATAATGATATACATATTGATATATACATACGCATATAATTATATATATTGATAGATATATATGCATATAATTATATTGATATATACACAGACATGATATATACATACACATATAATTATATTTATATATATACTGATATATATGTACACATATAATTATATATATTGATATATACATACGCATATAATATATATATATATATTGATATACACATACCCATAATTATATATATATATTGATATATACATAGACATAACTATATATATATATATATATATATATATATATATATACATAGACATAATTATATATATATATATATATATACATAGACATAATTATATATATATACATAGACATAATTATATATATATACATAATTATATATATATACATAGACATAATTATATATATATATATATATATATATATATATATATACTGATATATACATACACATTATATATATACTGATATTACATAGACATAATTATATATGTATACTGATGTATACATACACATAATTATATATATATATTAATATATGTATACACATAATTATATATATACTGATATATAGACACATAATCATATATATACTGATATATGCATACACATAATTATATATATATATATATATATATATGTATTAATATATACATACACATAATTATATATATATTAATATATACATACACATTATATATATGTTGATATATACGTACACATGATATATATATTGATATATACGTACACAATATATATGTACATATATAAATATTAATATATATATACATATTATATATTGATATATACGTACATAATATATGTATATTAATATATATACACATTATATATATCGACATATACATACACGTAATCAATATATTTATGTATACATACATATTATATATATATTGACATATACATACACATATAATTATATATATTTATATCTATATTTACATACACGTATAATTATATATATATATTGATATATACACACGCATATTATTATATACATATGTTGATATATACATACACATTATATATATGTGGATAAATACATACTCATTGTATATATATATTAGTATATACATACACATTATATATATATATATATATTAATATATACATACTCATTATATATATTAATGTATACATACACATTATATATATTGATATATACATACGTATTATATATATATACTGATATATACATACACATTATATATATATATTGATATATACATATAAATTATATATATATATATTGATATATACATACGTATTATATATATATTGATATATACATACACATTATATATATATTGATATATACATACACATTATATATATATACATACACATCATATATATATATATACAAACACATATAATAAGATATATATTAATATGTATATGCACATATAATTATATATATATTGATATATAGATACACATATAATTATGTATATATTTATATAAACATACATATACAATTATGTATATAATTATATATACATACACATATAATTATGTATATATTTATGTATGCAGACACATAATTATGCATATATTTATGTATACAGACACATAATTATGCATATATTTATGTATACAGACACATAATTATGTGTATATATATATATATATATATATATATATATATATATATATATACATTGTTATATATATATATATATATATATATATATATATATATATATATACACATTATATATATTTATATATATATATACACACACATTATTATATATATATATATATATATATATATATATATATATATATATATATAT